>MU270049.1:133054-186217 GCA_021432635.1 Thozetella sp. PMI_491
CCCCCCCCCCCCCCCGGGCTCGGCCCGCATACCGTGTAGCTTGTCTGCTAACTAGACGCTTGCCACAGGGCCAAGACGTATGTTGAGAAGGTGACTGGCGAGAAAGTTACGGCTAAGCATTAGACGGTGTTTGGTGCGTCGGACTGGGTTGACTGTAATGCCTGGGTGTGATGTCTTTCACTAAATATTGTCTGCGCGTCCCCAGCATCTAGTTGTTCCGAGAGTGGTTGAATGTGGATGGGCATGGTGACATCTCAGCAAGGGCCTGTGTGACTCCTGGCCAATTACTTTTGCAACCGATAGATGTGTTATTTCGGGCTTATAGATTTGTATTCACGCTGCCGTAGGCATCAGCTTTCACTAGCCCTTCTTTTGCGGATCTATGGCATCCCCCACGGGTCCCAACGTGCCAGACGGCCGATTGTATATGTGATTCGAGGATACAGAGGCAGTGATATTCCGTGTAGCAACCGGACCGCTTAAGCCAGACGGCACACGAGAGTAATGCGTACCATGTCGAGCGCTATCGGAGCGGTTCTACATACGCATAGATGTCGCTTCAAGTGAAGCTGGGCCTGGGGACGTCCGTTTGGCATCCTAAGCGGTTACACGCGATCGATTCTGCCGTACTGGCTTCTCTCGAACACTACCGTCAGCAAGGTGAAGGATTCCTTAGATCAACTATATACAGCCGTGGTCGATGCTCCCTAAACTCTGGCCTATGGATCCATTAGCAGTCGTGATAAGTCGAACCTTGACTGGCTGGGTAATGAAACCCTGGCAAGGTCATTGGGTAGTCCCAGCTTGCAGAGGCAAAGCTGTCCCTATGCCTTAAGCCGAACTAGTACTTATGCCACCCATGCTTCGGCAGAAGAAGGACTGTTTTCAGCTATTATGTTTCTCGATGGAAAGAATCTCGGAGCACCATCTAAAGCCTAGCACTGCTCGTAGAGATAGCATCATGTCGCATAGGTTAGAAGGATCCGGCAAGATCCACATCTTTTGCGATTAGGCAACTCCAACTACTGTTCGGCACCTATCGGTAACATTGAGCCCAAGAATGCTTTCTCGGTAAATATATATGTGTCCCAATAAATCGGTACACGAAGTAAGGTCAACATCAGCCAGAATCCCTTGTGGTAACTCTCATTCGCACAGCCGGGTGCCAGCGGTAGGAAGGCTTGAGGAAAGCGTTCCTTGCCTCCCCTCCACGGCTCTCCCTTCTCTTCTTACCACCTGATAGTTCATGGTCGCCAGCGGGAGTGGTCTCGTAGCTAGAGTCGGCTTGTGATCCTCGGTGACTCAGAATCCAAACTCCGAGAGTGTCAACACGACCTCTAATGGAATCTCGAGTATGCCCGAAATAGCAGTAGCTGTTGTTTGTGGCCTCCCGACTCTAGCCAAGATGCGCTAGTACGAAGTATCATACTACAATGTCTGGGCCATCTTATCTTCCCAATATGAGGAACATCTAAGAAAGGTTTAATATTCATCGATATCAAGTCACTGCTGGATCGGTCCGTGTTGAGAACGGCCACAATAAATATATTGAACCTTGTAGAAGTCATGACGTCTGTTTGCACATATAGGCGTTAATTGTAACGACCAGGAAGATCCTGTTGACCCCAGAAACGACAGGACACCTGTAATGATGGATGCAGTGACTGATCCACCTCTAAAGATCGTGACATCTTGGAACTAGAGACCGTCCAAGCAGTCGGGCCGAGATAGAAAACGAGGGCTCGTAAGTTTTCGGATTGCCGAGCATTCAAGTGGTACACACTCGAGCTTAGTCTACAAAGAAAATAATCTGCAGAGTCGATGTACGCGGTTTGTAGGACAAGTTCGAGGCGAGGAGAAACATTTAGCCATTTGTACTGATATCTGTCTTAGCCCTCTCCATCTGCTTTGTAGACGTCCATGTTGCTGAGGAGGAAATGGTCGACACCACTTAGACATCGAGCCTCCGTATCGGAGAATCAAACAGAAACATTCCGCAACATATCCTAATACAGGGCTCGCCGAAGGCAGGAGAGGCCGAGGGCAGGTGTTAGGGTTCGAGGCCAGAGCTCCAGTACAGTCATGGCCAAGCATCTGCAGGCTGTCGCAAGTCTACGATCTCTGGCGTTGGCCGCGAATCCATTTACTAGGTGTCTCTTGTCTTAGGAAGCGTAGGATAACAGAACAAGCTTTCGACCTCGAGGTGACGAAGTGACGAGATATGCCTCCCGAATGGTGTCACCCAGCCGAGATCTCACGCAAGTCAGGCCGGATGCGGAGTTAAGGGGGGCTAGAAGGCAGTGGTCTCGGCCACTCTTTGAACCTTTCATCCATGTTGTGAACCGCTGCGGGAAAGGACAAGCAAACAAAACAGTCGCCTGTGTACAAGGGTTGGCGGTCATCATTTCATCCTTGGCCCCAATAGCTAGGACGGAGGATGCAAAGAACTTGCTATATGCTAGGGAGAAGGCTCTTCTTGAGCCTAACCAGCAGAGACATTGCGCCGATCTTTTCTAGGTCACCAATCACCTCCAGGCCACCGATCGCCGCGGCCGGAATCGCTCTTCGGAGCAGAACTCGCGGACCTTGTCGGCCTCCTGACTCTCAAGGCGGCGCAGGCCCGCCGACCCACCACGGGGCTACAGTGTGGCGGCAGTATATCGCCAAGGACGCCAACCTCGTCACCTGCCCATCGGTCGTACGACATCACGATGCAGCCGCCGATGGGTTCCGGCCGATGAACACCCATCCGTCGCACTCGCAACGAGCCATCCGGGCCGAAGCCTGAGGGAGACAGCCTGCCAAGCCCATGGCCAAGAAAACATGGCGCGCCTGAGGAATTCGAAGTCGAAGCTACAGCAAAGTGGCATTCCGAGACGACCCGCCAAGCACGTGTGCGCTCCGAGACCCAAACACCCAATGTGGCATTCTCGTAGAAAGTGGCCGTCCCTGAAGCCTGTCAGTGGCGCCCAGCATTCCAGTTTCCCCAGCGCCCCGCAGAAAGGACCAAAGGCCAGCTCGCTGTTTGGGATGAAACAGTGACATGTCTTTCAGCGTCGTCCCAACCACAACCTCGTTGTGCCGAGAAAGCCTAGACCGATGAGACTCGCGACGCCGGGTCCCTAGCCTTGTCTGATGGAGCATGTACCGCCGCGTCGGTTCCCACCCCACGCTCTCTCGGTGCATCAGCCCACATAAACGTTTCGAAGATCTTGTGCGGGAAGGCATAAACCGCAGCAGCGGGAATGCGGTCGTTTCATGCGAGGCTGACAATGCGTTGGATGCAGCCCGACTGGAGACCTTTCCGACGACCAGGTACTACGAGGCTGCAGCTGAAGCTGAAGCGAGCGATTGCTACGAGAGGCCTGCCTTTCGTTCTTTTTACTCGCCAATTATGCCACCCCCCCTCTGGTTCTTTGCAATCTAACACTTCGTCCCAAGGAGATTCATGCTATTTTGACCAACCCCGCGTTCATCCTGGGGAGGGGCGGCCTGACGTTGTGGGTAGAGCGTAGATGGTCAGCCACGCAATCTTTCTCTGACGGATATGCAACAGCATGTGAGCCTGCCAGCCCGTGGCTGCTCGCCGGCAAGTGTAACATCCGCCGGAAGGTACCTGAGGGGGAGAAAGAGAAGGAGAAAGAGGCATGCAAGCTGGGGTCCCGATAGGAACAACGCACTGCTTGGCGCGAGCCTGCTGCTCCCTTTCCTCCCATCGTCGTGCCACGCAATCGCCCTCCTGGCCGTGCCATCCCGTCACCACCATACCACGACGCCGACGAGGCTGGAGGCTGTTGGTTTCGTTTCAACCCCGGTGGATGGCGGTTTCAGAACCCCAGCTTAGCCCCATGAGCACTGACTTAGTCCTGCTCTGGTATGCTCCCCATACCTATTTTGTCCTCCGTCCTTCCAAGCAATGAGTATGGAGTATGACTTACCTATTAGTACTGGGTGGGCACTGTGCGCCCATCACCTATTCTACGCGCCCACTCACTTCTTCGTGAGGGTTGCATTGGCTGGCCATATTTGGCAGGGTTCAGGCCGCCTGCTCCACGCGAGTGCAGCTGTTCCTAGCGGCGGCCATAGCGGCACCGGACTGATCGAAAGCGAAGGGACGGAGCGGTGCATAGCGTATGCCGGCCGAAGGAAGCACAGGATCGGTTGCTAGGGCGGGGGTGGGGGTGGGCACTGTGGCATGGGCATGGACGGAGCAGCACCTACCGCAACTAACTCCGTAGGTCTAGACTCACTGGCTGTGTCTCCCCTCTCGACTCTTGCTCACAGCCAAGCCCGGGGGCGCAAGAGAACAACGCTCACGACACGGTTCCCAAGGCCCTTGACGCATGCCAGTGAAATGTCACCTGCATCTGTGACGAAATAGCCAAGACGACCTCGCGTCCGCCTCTCCCAATGATTCGCGACAGGACGCGACAGTGGGCACTCGCAATATCCGATGCCCAACACCAGGGCCCCGGCCGACGGGGCTCTTCGGTTGGCTACAGTAGCCAAGGGGAAATTTGGCTTCCGTTAGAGGCCCTGGCAAGCCTGGGTGCTTTGCTCTCCTCCTGCCGGGCAAGCCAGGGTTTGCTGCAGGATCATCGGCCCCACAACAGCCCGCGAGAGCCACAGCAGGCAAGGGTCCTTTTGGGGTTTGCTCTAACGCGACGCGCCAAGAGAGTATGTAGTCCGGTAGTTGCAGCGAGGACAGTTCAAGAAGACTCTTTTTTCGAATACCGACGTGAGAAGAAGAGGCGCGAGGGGACCATGGTAGAGGCGAGGCGAGGGAAGAGCTGCGGAAACACGTCCGCCCCCAAAGGGAAATGAACCACAACAAAAATTATCTGTGACAAGGCGGGAGGGACGGGACGACAAAGGCGCTGCTAGGCTTTTCCCTCGACCGGCTTAAACATGAATGCAAAATGTGGTGGAAGCTTGTGCAACCGTGGACGAGAAGAGAGACTG
The DNA here is from genome assembly GCA_021432635.1 of Thozetella sp. PMI_491. NCBI lineage: Eukaryota > Fungi > Ascomycota > Sordariomycetes > Chaetosphaeriales > Chaetosphaeriaceae > Thozetella > Thozetella sp. PMI_491. Next base: position 138,017 of record MU270049.1, read on the forward strand.
TGCGCGCAATGATTACAACCACACCAGGACGGCACTGTACATGGCAATTGCCCTTTTTTCTTCCTATCTTGTTCTGATTTCTTCGTACTCCTTCATTCTGTCCCGCGCCGGCGCTCCTTGATATCCTTGCAGAGACCAATCCTAATTAGGCCAGGATAGGGAAGCCGTCACAGTGTTAATTTGGGGTGCCCCCCCGGGTAGACTCTAGGGAATGAGGTCGAGGTCAGGAAACCATCGCGCCAAGAGATGTTGAGAAGCAAGCACCGGGTACGGCGTCTCGGCGCCGCACCGGCCGATACGTTCATCACGAGGCGAACCGGTTGCCGGGAGGGGTATTCTCATGCTGACAAGAGATGGGGACAAAATCCCAGTTCTCCCTCGCCCGGCGCAGACCGCTACTTGCGGGAATAAAGCGTGCATACAAGACAGATCGGTGGCGACTGCAGGGCGACACCGAGCAGCTCCGAGTCGCGTGCCGACCTGCCCCGGCAGCTCGGGCCCAGAGGGGATATCGAGCGCCAAGCCGCCTGAGGCATGAGGCGAGAGAGGGCCGAGGGGGGAGCACGAGGAAGGCGACAAATGGAGGAGGAGAGGGATGAGGCGAGCGGCGAACCGGTAAACCGGGCATGGGCAACGGCCCTTCTCCCAACATGGGGGCACACGGAGCGATCTCCTCCCACCCCCCGTTGCGTGGACGGCCAATTGTCGACATGTGCGCGAAGGGACAACGAGTGAATTGGGTGCCCAAGAACCCAAGAGCCTAAGAGACGCAAGGGACAATCTACCTCAGTATAGAGGCCGGGCTTGACCGAACGCGTCGATCATTGGAATCTAGGAGTTGTGAAGATCTGGCTGGGCACATCTTGGCATAATTTTTTTTTCTTTTTCCCTTCTTCCCTGCCGGCGCAGCTTTTCGGAGCCCTAGGTTCCTATTGCTGGCGAGGCCGAAAGGGCACATCCCGCGCAGCCGGACACGCGCAGGAGCTTGGGCCTGTGGGTGACCCGAAACGGGCAGCTTGTCGAGAGAGCCGATCGATGCATGGGAAAAATCGGCACGAATCACACAGCTGACAGTCCCTCCTTCCTCCCCACCGGCCCGGCTTCTCTGGAAGCACTGTCCTGAGTAAGAGGGCGAGATGACGTAGTGCGTCTTTTCGCTCCGGCACTTGGTCTCATTGCGTGCACGGCACGTAAAACGAAATGAACAAGAAAAAAAAGAGAGAGGCGAGATTGTGGCACGAGCCTCAAGGACAGGAAAGACTTAGATTCTAGACTTAAGACCCCCGACTCATTAGACTACTCTGGTATGGCCTAAGGTGCGGATGTCAAGCAGGTGGGCGTGGGAGGAAACGCCAGGCCTGCTGTGAAGCCAAGGCCCCCGAGGTTCCTAAAAAGAAAGGAAAACAAGCACAGGGGTCGCTCGGTCTACCGTTTCTGCATCGCCGCCTCTACTTCTTCAGCACGCCTTGCTGGTACTACTATTAGTCGCAGCGCCCTGGTTGCTCGTCTGGCAACTAACAGCCGGGGGCGTAACCGCTGCGGAAGCCCTCGCAGGCGTTAGCTCGCACGCGGGCGCCTCCGAGGGAAGCCACGGCACAGTAGAGTCTCGCCAGTTCTCGCACGTTGTCTCGAACCTCGCGACCAGGGGTGCCCCGGGCAAGGGAGCTCTTTTGGCTGAGATAAGGGCCTTTGCTCTGTGGGTAGATTGCTACCCTCAATGGCCAGTCAGGAGGCGCGGAAGGAGCATGGGCACCCCAGTTGCCTCCCCATGGGTCATGACGGACAGCCAAACAAGTCGGAAAGCTTGTTGTGATCAGTGATCGGATGGAGGTGGAGGAGGAGAAGAAGAAGCGGGAGATGGAAGGGGGGGGGGGGGGGGAGTCAGCCTTTGAGCACGGAGCTCCTCGAGAGCTACGCCAACTACCTCGAGGGCAGGGAAGCCGTAGCAACAAAACAATCAACAGCCGGCACCCCCCTCCTCCTCCCTTGCTGGCTCATCTCTCACGACATTGGACAGTGAGTGGTCTGGGCAGCTTTTTGGGGTTCCATGCGTGTCAATTGAGGCCGACTTGGCACAATTTTTTTTCTTCCCTTTTGGCGCAGCGTGAATCGGCGTTCTCTACTTTTGACCGCCCTTCCGGAGCGGGAAGCGCCCATACAGCTTTGCCCGTGACCACGCAGGGAAGATTTTGCCAGCTTGTCGTCATTTTGGAGCAGAGCTCGGCGCCCCGGAAGGGCCAGAAGAAAAAAAATCCCGCATAGCTCCCAAGGTCAGACGGTACGCGGGTGGGGCAGCAGAACAAGGTACCTTGGACCTGTGATATTGCCACAAATGGGAAGCTCCAGGTGGGGCCGAGATACTTGTTTACCATGCGAGATTAAAGTAACTCGGAATCGCGACCTGCAGGTGGCCGGCCCGCCATTGGGCCGTTGGGGATGACGGCCACCTTGCCCCACCGTGCATCCCTAGCTTAGGGCCGTGTGAATTGGCTTGACTAGAGGCTCCGACCTCGAGCCGATGTTGTGGTGGGAGGCGAGACTAGGGCGTGGTGCCTAGCAATTGACACCCTGCCAAAACCGTGCCGGGGATCCCGTCGCGCACTGTGCGTAAGATACGGCACCCGCAGCCTGTGCGACCTTTTTTTTTTTTTCCACTCGTGCGCGTGTGCCTGCTTGCTTTGACCAGCTGCGAGGGTGCTGGACCCGCATCCCGCCGAGAGAGCAGGTGCCACCCGGGATGAGCTGCCATGAACGTGCTGGACTTCGTACCCCCCCCCCCGTGGCAGGCCCAAGTCGACTGTGACCTAGCCAGGGCCCGGGTCAGGGCCCCAGAAAAACAGCGCTACTACGTATTCCGTACTGTACCTTAGACGGACAGGATTGACTCTGATCTTGGGCCGGACGGGTCACCCACGGTCCACGGGTAGGTTGTGCTCTCGCCCCCGGCCGGAAAGGTTGAAATACGTCTGCCACCCACACTTTCTCCTTTCCCTCTTCTCTCTTTCCCTTTTACGCCCGGAGGTCCTCTTCAAAATTCCCTTCGACGTGAGGTCTCAGTGCTAAGGCCGACTTCCCTTCGTCCTCCCCACTCCTCGTCTGTCTCCTCGGGCTGTGGACGATATTTCCTTTTACCTTCCAACACGCGCGCCACATACCTCATCCCGCACCTATTAGGTCATCAAAACAAGTTTGCCTCGCCCGCGCTCGCGAAGGAAAAAGAAAACAGCCAACGTTGTGCTCTTTTCTCCCGCCCTCTATTCTCAGCATCTCTTCTTCTTTTCCGCTCCCCTAGAGAGCAGCGCCGCCAGACTGTGCGAGTCCTAGAGCGCTTCATCCCGCACCTGGTAGCTTGAGCAGAGCTTCATCTGCACCCGCTCATCGCCATGGCCGAGTCCACGACCGGTGCGCCCCAATTGGACGCGCCCAAGTTCGACGAGAAGCACGTTGAGGCCCACGCCGAGAAGGCACCGGCCAGCAAGGTTGAGGGAGACGAGGAGGAGGATGAGGATATTGACGCCCTCATCGAGGACCTCGAGAGCCAGGACGGCCACGGAGATGTGAGTATTGTTTTGTTTGTTGTTTTGCGACGCTGGCCCACCGGCTTTCTCTCGGCTCTTCCACCTAGTCTCTGGGGTGTACTGCCTGTGGCTCCCGTTCGCGCGGGTGTGGAGCTTGGCGGAGCCTCGTCCGAGCTCGACAATTTCGCCGATCAATCCTTGCAAACCAGCCTAGGAGCTCAATTGGAGCTCCCCCCCACCTGCTCAATTGGCCGCAAAGCCTAGGAGCCAGACTTGGAAAACTCGGCTTGCTAGGTGTGGCCGCACTGGCGCAAAACAGGAACTGGGGCTCGAAATCAAGCAACTGTCTAGGACTAGGAACCCTGGCAATTGACGTGCTAACCGATGGCTTTTTTTGCAGGTCGATGATGAAGAGGATCAAACCCCTGGCGCAGGCCGTGTCGTCCCTGAGGACAGTACGTGATAGCAATCCCTTTAACCCCTCTTCCCTTCCAAATTTCTCCCAGAGCTTGGAGGCGAACGCTTCACCGTTGCCGTCTCACCACCGGTGCGAACGACGACGGCGGGCACTCTGGGTTCGGGACCACCGCAGACATGTATGACTAACCCGGCGTCCCTTACAGTGCTCCAAACGGACACCCGTGTCGGTCTGACCGAGGCCGAGGTCACCGCCCGCCGCAGGAAATATGGTCTCAACCAGATGAAGTACGTTCTGCCCCACCCATTTGTTCGCGCTAGCCCGAAGCTTGCCCCCCGCCATTGCCGCGAGTCAGCACCCGCAAATCCAAACAATCCAAACAAAGGGCTTTGGCATTGGCTCGAGGTTGCGCTGAGAGCTCGCGATTGCGATTGACCAGTTGACCTGGCCGTAAAGCGCGGTCGCGGTTCGCTATGGGGCTATGCGTATGAGATCGGTTGTGCCAGGATCCCAATGCTAATGCGATGGCTTTCTCTGCAGGGAGGAAAAGGAGAACCTCATTCTCAAGTTCTTCAGCTACTTTGTCGGACCCATCCAGTTCGTCATGGAGGTATGTGCCCGGAGATCGCAGTTGTGGTCCCTTCTTCCTCTGGCGGCGACTCTGAGCTGCAGATGGAACAAAGACTAACGAATTCGCTCTAGGCCGCTGCCGTTCTGTAATTTGCTCCCCATCCCTTGGCGTCGCCGGACGACATACTAACGCTAGCTCACAGGGCCGCTGGTCTCAAGGACTGGGTCGATTTCGGTGTCATCTGTGGTTTGCTTTTGCTCAACGCCGCCGTCGGTTTCATCCAGGAGTTCCAGGCTGGTTCTATCGTCGACGAGCTGAAGAAGACCCTCGCTCTCAAGGCTGTTGTTCTGCGTGATGGTAATCTCAAGGAGATTGAGGCTCCCGAGGTCGTTCCCGGCGATATCCTCCAGGTTGAGGAGGGTACTATTATCCCCGCCGACGGCCGTATCGTGACGGACGATGCTTTCCTCCAGGTCGACCAGTCTGCCATCACCGGTGAATCTCTCGCTGTCGACAAGCACAAGAACGACCAGTGCTATGCTTCCAGTGCCGTCAAGCGTGGCGAGGCCTTCATTGTGGTCACCGCTACTGGTGACAGTAAGTGCTATTCTTGAATAGGATCAGTTGAGAAACCGCTAGCTAACTCTTTCAGACACTTTCGTCGGTCGTGCCGCTGCCTTGGTTAACGCCGCCAGCGCTGGAACTGGTCACTTCACTGAGGTTTTGAACGGAATCGGTACCATTCTTCTGATTCTCGTCATCTTCACCAACTTGGTTGTTTGGATCAGCTCTTTCTACCGCTCCAACGGCATTGTCCAGATCCTCGAGTTCACCCTCGCCATCACCATCATTGGTGTCCCGGTTGGCCTTCCCGCCGTCGTTACCACCACCATGGCTGTCGGTGCCGCCTACCTCGCTCGCAAGAAGGCCATCGTCCAGAAGCTCTCGGCTATTGAGTCGCTGGCTGGTGTCGAGATTCTCTGCTCCGACAAGACCGGTACCCTCACCAAGAACAAGCTGTCTCTCGCTGAGCCCTACACGGTGGCTGGCGTCGACCCCGAAGACCTGATGTTGACTGCTTGCCTGGCTGCCTCGCGCAAGAAGAAGGGCATGGATGCCATCGACAAGGCTTTCCTTAAGGCACTCAAGTACTACCCCCGCGCCAAGGGTGTTCTCAGCCGGTACAAGGTCATCGATTTCCATCCCTTCGACCCCGTCTCCAAGAAGGTTGTTGCTCTCGTCGAGTCTCCCCAGGGTGAGCGCATCACCTGTGTCAAGGGCGCTCCTCTTTTCGTGCTCAAGACCGTCGAGGAGGACCACCCCATCAACGAGGAAGTCGACGCTGCCTACAAGAACAAGGTCGCCGAGTTCGCTACCCGTGGTTTCCGTTCTCTCGGTGTTGCTCGCAAGCGTGATGGCGGTGCTTGGGAGATTCTCGGAATCATGCCCTGCAGCGACCCCCCGCGTCACGACACTGCCCGCACCATCAACGAGGCCAAGTCTCTCGGTCTGTCCATCAAGATGCTTACGGGTGATGCCGTCGGTATCGCTCGTGAGACCTCGCGCCAGCTCGGCCTCGGCACCAACGTCTACAACGCTGAGCGTCTTGGTCTCGGCGGCGGCGGTGACATGCCCGGTTCTGAGGTCTACGATTTCGTCGAGGCCGCCGATGGCTTCGCCGAGGTGTTCCCCCAGCACAAGTACAACGTTGTTGAGATTCTGCAGCAGCGTGGCTACCTGGTGGCCATGACTGGTGATGGTGTCAACGATGCTCCGTCCCTGAAGAAGGCCGACACTGGTATCGCCGTCGAGGGTGCCTCTGATGCTGCCCGCTCGGCTGCCGACATTGTCTTCCTCGCCCCCGGTCTTGGTGCCATCATTGACGCCCTCAAGACTTCCCGCCAGATCTTCCACCGCATGTACGCCTACGTCGTCTACCGTATTGCTCTGTCGATCCACCTTGAGATCTACCTGGGTCTCTGGATTGCCATTCTGAACCGCAGCCTCAACATCGAGCTTGTCGTCTTCATTGCTATCTTCGCCGATGTTGCGACCCTGGCCATTGCTTACGACAACGCCCCCTTCAGCAAGACCCCCGTCAAGTGGAACCTGCCCAAGCTCTGGGGTATGTCGGTCCTGCTTGGTGTCGTTCTGGCTGTCGGTACCTGGATTACTGTCACCACTATGTACGCTGGTGGCGAGAACGGCGGTATTGTCCAGAACTTCGGTAACATGGATGAGGTTGTCTTCCTGGAGATCTCCCTCACCGAGAACTGGCTTATCTTTATCACCCGTGCCAACGGCCCCTTCTGGTCTTCGATTCCTAGCTGGCAGCTTTCCGGGGCTATTCTCCTCGTCGACCTGATCGCTACCTTCTTCACCATCTGGGGTTGGTTTGTCGGCCCGGACACCAGCATCGTCGCCGTCGTCCGTATCTGGATCTTCTCCTTCGGTGTCTTCTGCATCATGGGAGGGTGAGTGTCCCCCTTACTAGTGCTGCTTTCGGAGTTATCAAACAGTGGTTGCTAACTCCCCTTTTTAGTGTCTACTACATCCTCCAGGACAGCGTCGGCTTCGACAACCTGATGCACGGCAAGTCGCCCAAGGGCAACCAGAAGCAACGCTCGCTCGAGGACTTCGTCGTCTCTTTGCAGCGTGTCTCGACCCAGCACGAGAAGTCGCAGTAGATGGACGTGCATGGCAAGAGAAGCTAGCTCCCGGCTTAGCGAGGGAGAATGTCAATTACACTGTACCCTGTCGCCGCCTTTGGCGCAGGGGTTGGTCACTTGACTTTTCTATGTTTAAATTGTAGCATGGCTTTTGGGGGGGAAGACTCCATACCCATACACTTCCTTAGGGTGAAACTTAATCGTAAAGGATAAAAAATAGTCGCTGTCCCCCGCCTCTCTTGTCGGTCGTGCATGTAGAACTAGCGCTTGCGGGCTATTAACGCTGGGCTATGCAGCCCAGCATCTACTTGTCTTCCTGGCCTAAGTAGCCCGAACATGGCCCCTAGCCCGCGAGCCCTTTGGGCGAGTCCTACCCGATAGCTTCAGCCGTAATGGTGTCACTGTGGGACGATAACGTCTTGGCTAGTGTCCAGTTCCTCAGCACGCCTCAGGTCCATGGGCCGTTCGAGCAGTGGAATGACATAGGGATCGAAAGTCTTCCAGTAAGCTTGGGGGGGGAGGGTCAGCGAGGGAGCTAGCTCGTCGTAATGGACAGAGCGGGCCGGTAGCGCGGCACAGCTTACGGTTCTCAAGATGGTATTTCTGGCTCTGCTCCCATATTCACGTCAACGAATTGGCTCTGCCCATGCGGTCGTGCTACGAGGACGGGTAGTCAAACTAGCAAGGCCTTTGGAACTCACCCCTTCGTTCTCATATCGCTCGACTATTGTACTACTCGCATCCAGAGTTAGAAATTGGGTGGAGCTGGGTCCAGACTTGCCTGAGGACGAATTCTGGAAGCTGGGAGGGACAATTCTGACACTGAGATACGTACAACGCTCGAGGATCCTTGACATCCTGCATCACGAACCAATCGATGGTCTCCTTGTCTTGACGGTAGACGCGAGAGGCTTCAATTAGCTTGAGCTTGATCTTCTCAACGGCCACGGGGTCGTCCTTGGCGTAGAGGTGGACTGTGATTGTATAGACCATCTTGGCGGGAATGGTTCTTTGCTTCTAGCGAAGTTTGGCTATTCGGGGAGGGCGGTGGGAGTGCTACGAGCTTGCGTGGGTTGTCTTGGGAAGCTTTGCAGTGTGGACCGCGTGGGGAGGAGGCGTTGCAGCAGCGGGTGACCTACGGATATGTGGCACTGCTTACGTACTGCCTATGGATATTCGAGAAAGAGCAAGTGCACTCCTCAATGGGCGCGTAGCCAAAGGGATCTACCCGCCTCTTTGCAGATCCCCAGCGGGGCACCCGAGTTTCCCATTTCTCGACGGAGCATCCTGGACACCGTGTCTCACGCGCGGCTCCCTCCCTCCGTTCTGAGACCGCATGTACCTTGTACCATGATACTTGCTCGCCCTCCTCACCGCCCTGTTTGTTGTAAACTTACACGGGAGCCTACACTAGCAATCTTGCATTGGGATTCCCGCTCGATAGACAGGACCGACTTGGCATGGCTTGGTTCATTTAGTCGCTCCCCTCGAGCAAGGCGTGGGTCGGTAGCTGTATATCCAAAGCCGAGGATCTGCATGGAGGACGGCGCCGAAGTAGGCCCAGACGAAATGGGGCAAAGACCTAGGATGGCCCATCGCTTGGCTTCACTTATCCCCATTGGCTGGTTCGATCCTGCAGTGGCTCTGACGGGCTTGGTAGAAAGGTGTATAGAGTAGAATGTTTGCCGGCGCCTTGGCGCCGGGCAGAAACAAACACAGGCCTGGGACGTTGCCGGACAAGCAGCACCTAGGGGTCCTCCAAAGCGGTGGTGGCCGCGAGACCAAGGCTTGGAAGGGGGGGAAGCTTATGAACGTGATCGGCTCTTTACATCTGATTTGGAGGGGTCTTCTTGGCAGTGGCTTGCCAGGCACCATGGGAAAGCGTGGGTTTTGTGTGGTTAATCCCGCGCTCCTTGCTTGGCTGTCTGGGAAGATGGTGGTACAAAGCCGCAGACAAAGCCTGCAGGCTTCAGTGCAACAGCAACCCTTCCCAATGGCCCTCCTTGGTGAGCTCGATACGAGAAATCGAGGATGAGCATCGGGATACCCAATGGCCTCACGAAGGATTCTAAATGAAGAAATTGCTACTGCTACCTACCTCTGGGGAGGTGTTAGTGTGGTATTCAGGTAAGGTAGGTATCTACCCAAGGGACTTTAGGGAATACCGCCCTTCTAAGCCAAGCTCTTCTCTTCTTGTCTTTGACCGCAGATATGGAAAGTGCAACTCACCAGTGTGTTTGGTCTTTGCTTCCTTTTTAATCTAGCTACCGACTCCCAGTGACCCGCATTTTATCATGGCCCCCGCCAATTCCTAACCCCCTCCCCAAAACTTCACCGTCTTCACCTTCGGCTCATTTTCGGCAAAACTTTTCCTCACCACTTACTACCCCGGAGGAGGGCATCACGTGATATCTCTTGTGTTTACCACCCCCTTTTCTCTCACCAACGGCTGAGCTTTGCATCCCCCTCCTTCTAGAGCACATTTTGACAGAAGCAGATCTCAGATAATTATTTATTTCATCAGCAGAAAGGCCGGGAGCTGATTCACCAAGAGACTGTCGTGATGGCGGACGCCTTCACGCCGTTGAAGTTGGCCACTGGAGACAGAACTGCACAGTCCATTACCCAAAGCAAGTCTCCTTCTGACCAGGATTCCTACGAAAGTTTTCCAGGACAAGATAAATTCAGCGGCGCCAAACCTTCCGAAGAGGCGCATCCCCTCTATGGTCAGCAGGCCCTCTGGTATTTCGAAGATGACGACCCTATCATCAAGAATAAATTCTACGCGATGGAGGCTCCCGAGCAGACGAAGCAACTACAAGGGTACATCGGATACATTCATGGGCTGATATGGAGTAAGTCACAAAACCACCCTCGTCTCTTGAGATCTTTCCCCCTTTGGGTATCTTTGGGGGAGGGGGAGGAAGATAGACTACTGACGTGCGTTTAGGCAAGAAACAGTTCCGGTACATGACAAAAACACAGTACATAAAGTCTGTTTCGACGCGCGGCAAGCGACTGCTGAGGAGCGGGAAGGCGGTGCTGGCCACGGGCGGAGCCCGCGCGATCGAGTCGCAGCGCAACGAGGCCCGCCAGGGCCGCTATGATAAACTTCGTCATATGTACCCTTCGTACCAAGGGCAAGAAGCCTCTATACAGGAGAATTTGGTGTATTCCACCACCGATAACATGTTCATGCGCGAGTTGGGCGCGAGTAACACCGACTTGCAGGCGGTAAAGTTCGCCCAGGGCCTCATTTGGAAAGGAAAGACTCACTTGCGGGATCCCAATGGCCGTGAAGAGGCCCGCGCCATGCTAGTCATGAAGACAGGATCTAGAACCCAGACAGTGGCGTATTTAGGTGCGTGCCCACTGGAGAAGAAGGGAAACCAGATCGTCCGAGGGTGCACCAAGACTGACTGAGCGCTGGTAGGAACCAAGCTCGGCCCAGTTGTTGCGGAGTACCTGGAACCAGACCAAAAGAAAAAGCAAGATTATTCCACCCTTCCTCGTATTACTGCCTCAAACACCCGCTAACCTTGTCGGTAGCCTCGTCAGCCACGGCACGCAATGGCACTCTCGTGGCTCTTATACGGCCTGCCCCTTCACTGTCTCGTCCATCAGCTGCATCCATACGCGGGACAAGATTGTCTTAACCAGGGATGAGTGGAATCGCGGAGTCTGCGTCTTGAGCCCGTACATGGATGAGCCAACCGAGACGGAGTCGGAGGGAACGGAAACAGGAGCACCGTGGCGGTGGGATCTTTCACGTGAGTCCATTCTACCCTCGCATCCGTGACGGGTTTCTAGCATGGCCCAAAGCAGAGAGAGGCATGCTGACAGAGATACCGGCTTCCACCGTCTAGAATACGCAGGAAGATTCAGCAACTACGTCGTCCCGCCGCACACGCAGTTTGGCGGTCGCCGCATGCTGGCTAGCGCCCCTGGCCACTCTAGCTCCAGCGCTGCGGCGTCCATTGGTACCACCTTTGGAATGCTGCTCCTCAGCTACGACGACCGCCTGATTTCCTTCCGCCCGGATGATCAGGATCGACGTGGAGTCTACTGCGTTGACTTCAAGAAGGGTAGTAGGGACGTCGTGTACGCGGGCACTGACAATGACCTGCTCTGGCTCCTCGACCTCCGGCAGCGATGGCGTGAGGGCTCGTGGATCAGTACCCCCGGCGGCGTCCGCCGCACCTTCTCCGTCTCGGATCACCAGGTCTTGGCTGCTTGCTCGGAGGGCATGCACATCTACGACGTCCGCGCTCTGCGCTCCAGTCACCTCAACCCCATGCAGGCGGAGATCCCTGTGGTCGACTTCCCGGAGTGGTACAACTCAAGCAGCCGGCCCGGCGTGGCTGTCGAGACTGACTACGGTGTCGTGGCTGCCTCTCAGAGCGAGGGATCACCCGTTGGTCTCTACTCGCTGAAGACTGGCAAGCCTCTGGCAAGCCCCATGCTCGATGCCTACAGACCCACCCAACGTAGCATCAGCGCCCTGTCCTTCAGTTACCTGTGGAACGAGGATAGCCCGAGCCTGATGTTTGGTGACGGATACAGCATTTGTAAGTTCTCGCCTTCTCGGGCACACGACCGTGACGAAGAGGACGACGAGTCTCTCTGGGAGTAAGCAATGCGCTTGCCCCACCCTTTTAGGTTCGGATGGACTGCTGCCCAAAGGCGACTTGCGAAACTTGGCACGAGAAGCTCAGGGATATGGCTTACCTATCATTGGCCAGAAGTGCATCATGAAATAATAATCGACCAGCTAGTAGAGAGGATCCTCATAGGGAAAAAAAAAAGAAAGAGTCTCTCGCAAAGTGCAGTTCTCACGGGCTGCTTTGAGGACAACAGCAGGAGGTGGACGCAAGATTGCTCATGCACCATTTTGCTCCTCTTGCTCTCCTCCAAGGCAGCATACCTCCATGTATAGTAGCAAAAGGCACTGTAAGATCTCCCTAGATGCGGGATGTAGCCTTCCATCGTTATATTTCGTCCTTGTCTGGCTAGTAGGACCTCTCGATATGTGCCACTGTGTTATTTAATCGCCTTGCCGCCCTTACCAACCGGGTTTGAACATGCTACAAGCGATGCCCCATGAAGCATCGCCACGCAGAGGTTAGGCAGAGAAATATGCCCACAAGTCTGGCTTAATGGGAGATCTTGGCTTTTTTTTTGGTGATACTAGCAGTCGCCTGCCTCTTCCTCTTTCTAAGGGTATTGACCTGCTCCTCTCACCCGCCCACCCCCATACACAAGCCGTTGCGCCGTGAATCAAGAGTAACGGGTCGCGTCCATACCCTTCGCCGTCTATCTTTCCCTCCTTTCTCTCTTTTTTAGATACGCAGCGGTATATATATATATGCGTGTGTATGTCCCTCCGCCAATAGCTGTATATCACACAAAAAAAACATCAGACATGAGCAGGATGAAGCATATAATCATGTGGCTCCCGCCTGCGCTGCCGAGCTGCCGAGCTGAGGGTCGCTCTTCAAGGTGTATGTACCAGCTAGCTCAGGGAAGGCCTGGTGGAAGCTATCTCCCAGGCTCCAGTTCTCTATTCTCCTTAGATGCCTCTCGAAGACCGGGTTGATCGTGACATCGTCGCTGTCGGGGTTCTGCAGCACCGTGTCTGTGTCCTCGTACGGCCAGTTGACACTTAGTGTGGAGGTAAAAGGGATGAAAAAGTTGCTGAACGGGAAGCGGCCCTGCGTGTCCGCGCCATATTTGTCTATGAGAGTCTCGCGCATGGCCGGGAACGGTATGTGGTCGACCCAGGCCGGATGCGGGCGGATCAGCTGTGCTGGGAGGGGGCGGAAGCTTCCGGGCAAGCGATCGTAATTCTCGCGGGTGGGGTGGATTTGCCAACGCATAAGCAGAAACATCAAATACAAGACGGCGATGCGTTCCGGTAGGCTTGACAGATCCGGGAACGTTGCCAGGATGTCGGTAAACACTTTGGACAAGGGATGCGCGAACCGGCTTCTGGCCGGGTTGAGGAGAGACGAGACAGACTAGGTCGACAAAACATTCGACGTCAGCAAGTACGAAAACTTAACAGGAACTGACACACGATGAGAGATTCGTGTTGCCGAATAGGGAGCTCGAATCCCCGATCGGGAGCTGACACGTGCTTGTGGTGGGAATATCGAAGTCGGAAATACTAACGGGGTAGCGAGGGCCGACGATCTCTTGTGGCGAGTGGCCTTCGGCGGCGCGTTGGCGGCGCTCGTTGAGAAAGTCGAGCATGAGACTATCTAGAGGGCAGGTCGGCGGGCAGTTCTGGATCGGAGTTGACCATTCTTCCGTGCCACCGCTGGAGCTGCCCTCGGCCGAGCCGGCCACCAATGGCTCGATGGGATAGTCCATTCTGGGACCGTTCTGCTGGCTCGAAGTATACTGGGGCGGCTGGCCAGGGACCGGCATGGCAGATGCCGTCCAGTCGTGCTTCATGGGCATATGGCGGAACTGTGGCGAGTTCTGGGCGCCGTTAACGCCGCTTTGGATCCTCGCGATCCGTTGGTTGGGGTCTAGTAGAAAGCCAAGTCCCAACTTCTCCGCACCCATGTCGAGCCCGTGGACGAGGTCCTGCCGCTGTTGGCCCAGCATCTTGGAATGTGCGAACGCTTGCGCCTGCGCCTGCCCCGCATGCGCCATTTCTCCCTGCCACTGCTGCTGCTGCTGCTGTTGGCTGTGAGGCCCGACCACCGATGTGGGGGAGGCGGCACTCGTTGGGGTCGAAACATTGTTCAAGGAAGGCGGCGCATTATGGTCTGGCTGGACTGGTACATAGGACTGATTGGGAGAGGGGTAGACTGGCGGTTGATTGTGGTCTAGATCATCATGTATATTTAGCCCCTGCGCACTGGAACAAGCTCATTTGCTCCACGTCTTTGTGTCTCCCGTATTTGGGTCAAATTTCATAATGATCAAGACGTGCGCATGCGAAGGGTATCATTAAAGGGAAACCAAACAAGAAAACAACAGTACAAATGCTATTCAATTACAAGCTTCCCCCGAAGCCGGGCACGAACAGATGAGCAAGTCCAACCACATCGGAGAGAAGACACGGGTTGAGCTCACCTGAAGGGCGGGCCAAGAGGGGTTGAATCATAGCGACGATGGATGCGAGGACCCTCTTGATGTCGGCGTTCTCGGCCTCAACGGCGTCCTTGAGCCGTAGAGCCGCCTGGAGCTCTTGATACGGCTGCTGAGATTCAAGCTCACGGATCCTCCTCTCGTATTCTTGGTTCTTAGCCTTCTGCCGCTCTCGGATGGCTCGCTGGGCTTCACGGTCTGGCCACAATCTTCGGCGTTAGTATATTTCGTTTCGGCAATGGCAGTGAAGGGGGAACGGGGAACGGGGAAGTAACGATGGATTAAAGCTCCAGAGGAATGCGAGGCACCTTTCCTTGACCCACGGCGAATGGGTGTGGGAATGCGAAGACACGATGAAGCGAGAGGAGAGCATTACTAACCATTCGCTCTCTTCTTCGCCAGCTGTTCTGGAGTTAGATTGGCCACACCACGAGAACCCGGGCCCGTCTTTCTCTTTTTATTCGGAGCGCCGGTCGCCGCGCCGTCGAGATCATCGCTATGTCTTCGCTGTCCGATGTGGCCGTTGTGGGACGAATCGGTCGGGCTGGGGGCATGGGTGTCGCTGGGAAGCTGATGGTACGCCATGCTCTCGACACCCGGCTCCCGCTTGGTCGTGTGGTCGTCGTCGTCGTCGTCATCGTCGTCGTCATAGAGACTCCGCTTCCGGCTTGACGGGAATTCGGACGCGTTGGAGCTCGCGTTCGACCTGGACTGGGGCTGAGACTGGCCAAGGGAGGACGGCCGCGGGGGCGATGGCTGCTGGCCCCCTACACCGGAGGCGGGCGAGGAGGCCGCCATCACGGCGTGTGCTGGTGTCCTGTCGTCGGGGGTGGAAGACGCGCGAGAACCCCCGTGATTTGTGCTGGTGCTGCCGTTGCCCTGTTTTCGGCGGCAACAGGCTTCGGGGTCTTTTTTTTTTCCTGCTCTTTCGAAACCCCCCCCTCCAAACGATCACGCCGATCCTGGTCGCGACACCCTGGTCGACCTTGTCCTGCTAAAGTGGTGCTGGGTGGGTGCGCGTTGTGGAGGACGGGACTATTCAGGACGAATTGACGGGCGGCTGCAGCTGGGGTAGTACCCGAGTCGTGCAGGCATGCTTGGGGTAAGATGCACACTTACTCGTGTTTGTGCCGCACGCACCTGCCGCCACCAAACAGCACTAAATAGCACCTTGGGGGAAGGAGGGCAAAGGGGCTTGGCAAGGCAAGCCAAGGCAAGTGGCTAATGCAGCTTGGACGGAGGACCCCTTGGACGCCTCTACTGGTGCTCCGGTCCAGAAGTCCAGAGCAGAAGCTCTAATGTCTCCACGGCTCGCCGGCGCCGACAAATTATATGCAAAAGCCATCAAAGAACTGAGTTTGCCTGCCACGGGCCCACTCGATATCCTGGCTCACGCTCAATGTCTCAGGCGCGAGGGGCAGACCAGAGCTCCATCGTGGGTAGCGCACCCTTAGTCGGTCCGAGAGCCCGAAGAGCCCGAGTTCAACCTCGTCCGTCAAAGGAATCCGCAATGGGTGTGGTGGCCACCGTAGGAGCGGAGCGGCCCCAAGTACGGTAGAGCTCGGGGGCCTCGTCCGAATCGATCAACGACGACATGGTGGCTTCTCTCAACCCCCGCTCAACCCCCTCCTGTGCTGCGTTGCTGCCTCCTAGGCTCGGTGGGGTGCCCTTGTACCTACCTTACCTCCACGCTCGCTCCATCCGAATACAGCTACATGTACTAAGCAATACATTTTTTTTTTTGGTTGTATGCCAGACTGTCGGGTCCCCTGGCTGCTCCCCCGCTTTGTCAACGTAGCCCCCAAACCGACTGATTCGACTCAAGAGGAGGGTGTTGGTCGTGGCGGCATGACCGGACAGGACAGCGCAAGAACCGAGGCTGCTCCTCCGGCAGCCCTCGCTTGGGGCTGTCCGGGGCCGTGTTGCCCCAGAAGCTCGATAAGAATGGAAAGGCACGGTATTAGTCTTGAGACAGTCTAGACTCTGCCAGGACGCTGCACGCGGAATGATCGTCTCTCGCTTGGGACCCTCTATCTCATATGCCATGCCGTCTGTACTACCTATGCCCGCTCGTGCCCCGTCACTTTCTCCACAGTCACCAGGCGAGCCAGTCCAGATCCGGGGCTTCTCCTTTCAATCTGACAGCCGACCATGACGTGCGGCCTCTGGGCCTCCCCCCCCTCTCCTCCCATCCTAGCCTCAATTTTTGCTTTGGACCAGAGAGCGTGGGACCCCTCCCGGCCCGCGGAGAGACCCGGGGCGATCGGAAACAGAGTTTGCGAGATCAGGGGTGTGAGGCCCACGAGGCTATGTCTACTACGGATAACGCCCCTTCTGTCTTCGTGCTAGAGCAACTGTTTTTGGCTTCCTACTAGTACACATCAGGCCCGGCTCTAAAGCTTGCCCCTCCCCTCCGCCGTCCCCTGTTGTCGCCCCGCATCATCCATGGGTTTCGATCGACGGCTCTTTGTCCTGCCATGGCAACACCTGCCGCCTGTCCTTTCCTAATCCGCTGATGCCCTAGCCAGAGCTTCGTGTAAGTGCGGCGGGAAGCGGTACCGAAGCTGGCTGGTGTACGTCGTCAGGTCCACACTGACCTGCTTGAGCTCATTGATCATCTGGCGGGCCGTCGTCTCGTTTCCGGTAAACTGCCCATTCAGTAGACGCTCGCGTTGCTGCGTGCAGCAGATGACGGTCCACATGAGCAAGTTGGGCACATTGATGGCTACGGGCTGGGCTAAGCTGGAGAACTTGGCCGCATAGGCGCGGATGGCGCTGGGATCACCGTATGCGTCGAGCGGCAGGATGTCAAGGGCCTTGATCTCCTGTTGGGCCGGCTAGTTAGCAGATGCTCAACAAATACACGCACACACACACACATGTCCAACACGTCACGCTCATGATTGCCCCCATAGGTGCACAAAGACTTACATCTAAGCACTGGGGCCACAGTTTTGCCTCCACGTGCGTCTTGATCTGGCTCATCTGGAGCAACACATTGCAGGCCACGCGATTGGCGTCTCGGATCTTCTGCCAGAACATGTGGTCGCGCTCATACATGGTCATCATAGTCTTCGCTAGCTCGATCGGATCGTCGATGGCGGCGAGGCTAAGGCTGCTTCCAGGTTCGGCCTGGGCCTGTGCACCCTCCACGCGTGGCTTGACTGGCAGGAGGCGCATGGGGTCCTCCCCGATCTCAAGCGAAATGGCTTCGCTAAGCGCCCGGCTCACGATAGAGACAACGGTGTCGTAGTCTCCCGCTAGGTGGTAGAGCAGCACGGCGTCCGTCGTACGGCCGTTGTCGTCCGCGAAGCTAGCAGCCTGCAAGGTGATGGCCTTGATGAAGTCCTGCTCCTGAGACAGCGCGATGAGGGAACCGCGCTCCTCAATGAGCCCCTTGATTCTCTGACCATCGGGTCTGATATCACCGATGAGTTTGCTGAACTCACGGGTCTCCAGCACGAGTTCTCGTAACGCCTCGTGGCACAGGGCTGCATGCTGCTGGCCGTTCGCCTCGTCTGCGTTTAGGCAGATGAGAACAAGATAGTCCACGGCGGCAGCCACGTTCGCGGCGCGGAAGTCTCGGGTATAATACCCGAGCATCCTGCCGAAGTTGATCTGTGGCAGCTCCCGTGTATTGTGCGAGAACAGCTCGTTGCCCGATGTCAAAGCATCCGCGGCCCGGAGTAGACCGTAGTACTCAAGTCCGATGGCAAAATGGACGGCGTCGACATAGGCGAAGGGGTAGAGGTAGGCAATTGCCTGCTCGAACATGCCCGAGAGAATCTGGAGGTAAAAGAACATGCCAAAGTTCCCATTGTTATCATCCGCTGCATTCTTGGGGAAGTGCTTCAGCCCGATCTCTCGTATGCTGGCTTGCAGCTCAGCCAGCCCGTAAGTCTCATTGGCGATCTCGGCGGACCGGTCGCCCTCCCGGGCGAGGTTGAACTGCAACCATATCCAGTCGTTGACGTCGGTCTGCAAGCCTTCCAGGCTGCGGTTACCAAGATCGCAGCGTCCAATGATCTTGTAGCACGCCATCCGGAAAGGATCGATCGAGTTCTCTGGTGCATTGCGGCTTCGTTGATTGTACTCGGCATTGATATGGTCTTGCATCTGTCGCTTCAACCTTCGGTCGCCGCTCGACCCGTAGCTGTTGATGTAGCCCGTGAAGGTGCGGTCGATGCTACGGAAGTGGTTCTGATTGTTGTTGACATACATCACAGCCTCGTCCACGAAGCCAGCCCGTAGAAGGTAGAAGACAACCGCCCACACATACTCGCCTTTGACATCTTGGAGTTCCGTATTGTCAGGGACGAGCGTCTTGCGCGCAATGCGGATCCGAATGTATGCCTTGATCTTGCTGACCACATCAGGAAGGCCCCCAAGGTTGGCATCCTGCGGGTACTTGGCAATCAGGCTGTTTATCTCCTTGAAAAATTGCTTCTCAAGATACCGGTTGGCACCCTTGAGGATCTGCTTTCGCATGTTGGTAGCGCTGTCTGATAGGGTGGCGGGCTCGAGGTACATCTTCGCGAACTGTCGTGGCCGGGGGTGCTCGCCATCCTCGGGTAGCTCGCCAACGATCTCCATCATGGCCCGATATGCCTCCACGAGATGAGGTGCGTGGCGGTCGCCAGACTTGTCCTCCAGCTCCGCCAGGTCGCGAAAGAGGTAGAGGGGCTGGCCAGTCTGACGAGAATCGTTCAGGTCGCGGATCTTGTCGGCGAGCTTGGCCTGCTTCTCACGGCGGAAACGATCGTCCATCGAAGCGACACCATCCACAGCGCCCGTCTTGCTCTTCCCCGCCTCAACGTCAGTGAACTCGGGCGCGTGGGCGCCGATCCTGCTCGGCGTACCGATGACTGACTTCTGTAGGCCGGATCGGCCAAATGCGCTTGCTTTCTGTGTAGAACGGCCTGGAGTCTGCTGCGCAGACTTCCGGCGGGAGCGGCCGAATCCGCCCTGGGAGCTTTTGTCCGCAAGGGCGGATCCGTCTCTGTCATCTCGGGGTTTGATGCCGAAGTGTTGGTAGATGCGCTTTCGTTGAGCCTCCCATTCCATTGTAACGTTGTCCTCTAGGAAAGCCTCAAAGTCCCGCGTCGATCGCTCCAGTCCATCAGCAATCATACTGAGGGTCGTCTTGGTTTGTAGGTTCTGCAAGTACGTCTCGACGTCTAGTTCACCGCTGGGCCCTTGGGGCCTCTCAGTGCGCCCTTGGACGCCGAATGCACCGAGATCCTTCACCGCAGCTCCGGGGTCAACGCCGGAAGCTGCCAAGAGGTAGTGTGCTTTCCCATCGAGCGGTCGGTCGGCCTTTCCTGGACCGAGCTTCCTCAGCCGCTGGCGGAGGTCGCCCAAGCCCAACTGTAAGCTGGGGAGTTCCCCGAGCGGTGTCTCTCCCTCAGCGGTCTTCTTGTTTCTCGCGAGAAGGCTGTCGAAATACGCACCGGTCGGTCGGCTCGTGGGTTGCTGAGAATGGCTCTGGCCGCCTGACAGGTTGGTAGACGCAAACAAGGAAGCTCCCGGCGGCGCGGACGTAGCACCAGATGCAGAGGTTGTGGATTGTGCCATCGCCGCCTGAGTAGTAGTAGGGGCTCCGAAGAGCGAGGGCTTAGGTTGTTGCTGGGCGAGAGCAGAGCCGCCGAAGCCAGTGCCCGCTGGAGGTGGCTGAGGTTGGGCTGTCGTCGATAGGCCGGCACCAAGACCGCCACCTAGCTGTCCAAATGGCTTGGGAGCAGTTTGATTGCCACCTCCAAAGAGGCTCGACCCTGGGGTTGGATTCTGTGTGGTACTGGCGCCAAACAAACTGGAGCCTGCGAATGTTGACCCCGTCGTTTGCGCCGTCGCGGTCGGGTTCAAGGACTGGCCGAAAAGGGACATCTTTGCGTTCGTGCCTTGAGAACCGTCTCAATCGCTGGTTAGGGAAAAGGAACGAACGAAAGACCAGTGCCGCGTCCTCGAAGCGCGTCCTGGGTGTGCTGTGCTATGTAAAGACGATTTTTGTTGTTTAGGCCCGCGCTCAAAGCAACTGGAAGCGCAAATCGAAGGAGCACGGGCCAGGAGTTATCGATAAGGCTGCGCTCTAAGTGCAAACCACTGGCATCATCACTATTACCTAAGGCAACTTAACCTTAGCTCCCTTAGGTACTGTACCTAGCCCTTGGCCAATTGCTTCTGCTTCCTGCTATCTCTTGCTACGAGCCAACTCGCCTCCTTCAAATCTCGAGGCGATAGAGGTGATTCTGTCAACCAGAGATACGGTGCTATTGCCAATATAGACTTTTTCTTCCAGTTTCTGCGCTTCAGCATCGCGTGGTTCTAAGCTTATCGCTGTGGTTACACGACAGGGCCACGTCTCGGGGCACAGCCTAGCGCTCCCGGCAGGCCAAAGTCGACGTCTCGAGGGGGGTTCAGCTCGCTTCGAGGGATGACCCCTTGAGCGCATCGTCAACCTTCTTCCGGTACTCCTGCTGGGTACGGCACTGCTCTAGGAAGATTTCGTACTTCACATCCAGCAACTTTTTCTCTTCCCGGTCCCGGCGCGACCTAACCACCTTTCCAGGCTTGCTCATCCGGTCCATAATGTCCCAGAGCGGTTCAGTCTTTCCATCCTTGTCAGCGCTGGCTGCTTTGACCCCTAGCATAGCAGCTCCATGGACTACCGCGGCGTGGATGTACTTGGGAATAAGCACCGGCACGTCGCAAGCGGTCGCGATCAGATCCATCAGGATGCCATTCTGACATTGACTGCCTGACATGAAAATGCTGTTGATGGTGTGGCCTGCACTGTTCATTGTCTCGATAATTTGCCTCGTTTGCAGCGCAATGAATTCGAGAGTTGAGTAGTACAGGAGCGCCATACCGTCCTTAGTCTTGTCACTGCTCATGCCGATGACGGCCCCTCTCATGTTTGGATCGGCGATCGGCGACCGGTTACCCCAGAGGTCGCCGTAGAAGAAATAGTGACGCACCAGGTACGAGATAGACGGGGCGTTGTTCTTCTCAGCTAAACTTCGCAGATGCTCATTCAGGAAGTCAAAAATGTTCTTCCCGGCCGCCTGCGTCTCCTTGATGGTGCTGTCGTATGCAGGATGCGTCTCTAGGATGTACTTGATCAACTCGCCCGTAGCAGACTGACCGCCCTCGGCCATCCAGAAACCGGGAATGAGGACATCTCTGTAAGGCCCCCAGATGCCATTCACAAAGACGGCTTCTCTGGACATGGCAAGATGGCAGGTCGAGGTACCGGCCACGGCAGCTAGCCGTGTGAAAGCTTGCGAGACATCGTTCGGGGCAGCCGAATCGTCCAAGTGCCCTGCGCTGAGGTTGACTTTAGCGCCCACGGTCCCAATCCAGCCGGCGTAGGCGTCGATGACGCCACTGCCGACCGGCACCCCGGCAGGAAGGCCGAGGCTGTTGGCAGCCTTTTCAGACAGTCCTCCCACTAGCTCACCAGCGCTCAAGTACGAGCCGTTCTATCGAGGTATTAGCAAGAGCTCTCAACAACGCAGATACCGCTCACCACGTTGTTGACACCCCCCATACGCTTGAAATCGTCCTTGACTAGGTCGCCAAGACCGATGGAGTGATAAAAGTCCTCCTGCCAGCCCTTCACGCTCCCGTCAACCCCCACCGGCACGAACCCCTGCTTGCACACGGTGCTGCAGAAACTTCTGGTCTCGTTTCCGGTAGCAATATGCGTCAGGGCGTCTGCCAAGTCGTAGAACTTGCAGCGGTCAAAAAGGTCTGGTGGCATGTTCCTTTTGAGCCAGAGAACTTTGGGGATCTCCATCTCAACGCTCATGGTGCCTCCAACATAGCGAAGGAGGTTGTGCTTCGTAGCATTGATCTCTTCCGTCTCCGCTAGGGGACGATGGTCTAGCCAGAGGATAACGTTACGATCGTTGCCATCGTTATTGAAATCTGGACCGGTTACCGGGACCGGCTCATCGGTGTCATGAGCAAACACGGCCAAGGAACAGGTTGCATCGAACCCGATTCCTTTCACCGATGTTGGATCAGCCTTGGACTCGGCAAGCACCTGCTTCACACAGAAGCAAATGGCATCCCATATGTCGGTAGTAGATTGCTCCTGAGGAACGGGCTATTAGCAGTGTCTACCCCTGACGAAGAAAGGGGGTTATACGTAGTGTGTACCGCCGTACACATTGGGTTGCCAGAGCTTGATGTCTTTGGAGGCGAGAGCTTTGATCTCACCGGTAATGTCGATGAGGCAGGCCCGTGCCGACCCAGTCCCGACGTCTATGCCAATGTAGTGGGCCTGGTGAAGAATGAGCTTCCCATCGTGGGTAGCATGTGCAGCACCGTCCTCTCACTTCTGCTCGGCGCAGGCCCCCCCGTTAGCCCAGGATCGTCACGACGGAACGCGGCACGGCTGGACGCACACCATATTCTCTTATTCAAGGGCCGAGAACAGGAAGGCTTATAAAGGGGCAAAAAGAGAAAGAAAAAAAATCCTCCGAAATATCCGCCGGTTTGTTTTAATGCCAAACGACTCGTGAGAGGCTTGCTGTTGGCGGGATGAGACTCACAGTTGAGCGTCTCGAACGCAGGAAGCTTGGAAGCTCAGCAGCTTGTGTGACGCCCTCGTCCGAGGACGGGGATGACGCACGAGGGGCGACTGAGCTCCACCCCCGCTATGGTTCCCCTCAACCATTTGGCCGGAGCGGAGAGGCGGGCAAACCGATGGGGGACAAGAGGGGGTTTAGATAAGAGTGCCGATGCCAACGAGTAGCAAATTGCACCGTGAACTGCTGTGTAGGCTGACGCTGATCGTTCACAGAAGAGGAGAGATCGCGCCATTGCATTGCTAACCACCGCCCCTCATGGGGTACATGTGAGAAGCTTCTTGCTTGCCTTGTTTGCTTGCTTGCTTCCCTGGTTGCCCCAGGTCGAAGTGGGCCAAGCTTGCCAAGGTGCACAGTTCTCCAGCAGGCCGTGGCGGCTCGGCCGGATCCCATGATAGCGAGAAGCCGAACGCAGTTGCTGGCGATCAGCGTGATCGTCGAGAATCCCGCGGGTTAAATACCTCGGGGTCGGCCATTTCCCAATGCCTGGCTGTGGTAGACCCAACGAAGGCATTGTTGATCATCATGTTCTAGAGAGACCCGTGACTCCGATTTATGGCTTAGAACGCCGAGACTAGATGAGCACACGCGCCGTGTCTTCTCGGGGCCGTGCCGGTCGGGACACTACCAGTCCGCGTAGAGTCCGCGTAGAGCCGAGAGACACAGTGCACTTTGGCTCACCGTTACACTACCAACCTATAGCTTCCGCTCCGGATTTCGCTCGGCCGCTTACCCGTAAGAACGAACTCGGAAGCTTCTAACGGCACCGATTCCGAGACAAAGCTTGGCGGTGATTGCAGGCCGGATCGGTGTGTGGATTAGGACCAATGTGTAACAACAACGCGGGGAGCCTGGATGATTTCTGGGTAGCCTCCGGACCTACAGAGAATTGGAGTTGTTTATTTAGCGTTTGCGAAATTGAGAGGCTTCCGTGACTTGGCTCTGGAGCTGTGGGTGGAAGCACCTGTTTTTGCAGTGGCCAGGTGATCGCAGGAGGCAAGGTGGGCTGGAAAGGGCAATAGCTGCGGTGGGCGCGGCGAATTCGCCCCTCCCCCCCGCGGTTGCCCACCCGCCTTAATTCGTAGGGACTGTACTTTAGGTACTGTACCTAACTAAGGTCTGGGGGTGAACATCAGCATCGGTCGCCGCAAATTTCTTCACAGCAAAAGGCATTCTGCGATCATCGGGTACTCTGGGGCCAAGATGGCGTCGGATGCGGGCGAATTCACGCATGAAGAAATCTGGGATGACTCGGCCCTGGTTAATTCGTGGAATCAAGCGCTAGACGAGTACAAGGCAGGCCGCCCTTCGCCTCCACGATGATATTCATTGCAGGCACATCGTGGCTAACCCTAGCCTCCAGAAATACCACAGCGTCCACGCCAAAGGAGGTTCGGTCGACGACATCCTAGCCCAGCAGCCAGCGTGCGCCCCTCTGCTTCCCTGGAACACGCAGGAGCGACGTGCAGTGTACTGACATGGGTCTTAATTGATTACAGGGCACAACCTCCGGCTGGCGCGCGTGAGACGGGCCAGGACGGTGTCGTGTCTGGCGTCGCCGCCGAGGACGAGGTAGTGGCGGTGGAGGGCGCGGTGAACCACGAAACATTGCCGAGGGGCCATACTGCACCGCAGGTAAATCACACACCCGGCCGGGGAGGGGGGGGGCTCTCTACCCCAGAGGAAAATCCAGAAGATCTCGGTCTTGGCATGAAACGTTTCGGTCCCTCCCTCCTGCTCGTCATTGCTAATTGAATCGTTCCCAAGATGCAGTTTGATTCAGGGACGGCGCTGGGGGGTGCGGGGCAGACCGCTGGAGAAGGGGTCGCTTTCGGCGGCCCGCAGCTGCTACTATCAAATGGTATGTGTCCTGTCATCTGGGTTCGCGATGCACCACCCACTTGGATGAGAAGCGACAATGCGACGGTGTTCTTCGGTTGCTGCGGGACGCCACTGAACGGCTAGACTGACTCGCTTAATTCTTCTCCAGTCGAGGACGATGAGTTGAAGAAGCTGCTCATGTCTTGGTACTGGGCTGGTTACTACACGGCCACCTACCAAGCCAAACAGAAGCAATCGCTGCAGAATGGACAGGAGTAGTGGAGCACCGAGATCGAGGTAGCACACCTTCGATGCCCTGTTGCTGGTCAACACTAAAATGAGCCGCGCAGGATGTCTGTTTCCAGGTACTAGTCAGTAGGCACTAGGCGCCTGTGGCAGGCAGAGATAACGGGAACGACCCTAGGTCAGAAAAGAAGGTTCAGGAGGCTGAGCTCGGATGCAGGACGGCTAGCGGGGAGGGCATGCAAGGCTATCGTTAGATCGGCGTGTAAGCGAGGATTCTGCGACAGCATTCGTTCCATCGTCCGAAAGACCACCGCGGCATGGCCTAGTTCCTTGTCTGAAGTTGGCAACCAGCTTGACGCAGGGCAGGGGGAACGGATTAACTAGGCAATTTTTTCTTCGGCGGAATAAGACAGATGGACGCAGCTCCCCGTTCCCTGTTGCTCCCGACCCCATCTGAACTATCGGCCAACCAGCAGGCTGACTGTCCGCCTGTCATCTCGAGAGCCTTGGGATGCTAGGGTGGCACAGGTACACGGATGCCAAGGGTACGCGACATCGGCAGCCGCCTCCTGCAACAATCTGAGGTCTCTGCAAGCCACGAGTGACATAGACGTTTCACGACTCCTGCCTGCGTGAGCCCTCGCACCCGTCTACCTGCCCTTGGTTTGTTTCTTGATCTAAACGCGCGACCACAAGCTAGGGAGAGGGAAAGGGGGGGGGGGGGGGGGGTTGACCGGTCACTCGTCTAAAGGTTTCAACGGTGCGACGTTGATGCTATGCCTCGCACACAAAGCGGCTGGCATATATCTCTTTTCCTATCCGCATGTCGTGTACTACAGCAGGAATGGGAGAAAAAAGCCCCCCGACAGCGTATACAAAGTCGGCGACGAGAGCCTCCAATAATGCAATGCTTATTCTCATTAGGCTGCGTTCAGGCGGAGCCCAGCAACCGGTAGTTGGGCTTTTGAGTTATGGATACCACCGTATGTGCAGTAATTAGGATGAGGGCTGTCTCCTGAACACTCCGGACGGGCGCGGGGTCCCCTGGGCCATTGTGAGACGAAAGAGGGTCCATCCGTGGTGGAAATACCTGGGGATCGAGCCGCATTGAGAGTTGGAGTGACATTCAGAGAAAAAAGTCAGGCCACTTCAGGGACCCCAAGCTCGAAGCGGAGCGCTCGACCGCCCCAAGTCCTGCGCACGGCATCAACGGTCTAGCTTCCAGCGCCGACCGTCTTGGCCGCCTTTTCGAAGGCGCCCCCTTCCCGTTCTCCTTCGAGCTCTGCTACGCACTTAGATGCACTGGGTGCACACGTCGCACCTCCATCTCCGTTTTGTCAGTCGCGAGGCAAACGGTGGCTGTCGGCCAGACCGTTTCAGTTGATGTAGCCGCCCGCCTCTGAATAGCAAGCTCTCATTATTCGCGGCTTCCATCGCGCCCGCGCTGGGGACTGGGAGGAGACCCCTGATCATGTGTCTTTCAATTTTAGCTATCCGGGCGGGGCTCCAGGGCAGGCCGCTCAATAATCAAGCTCCCTTCACGGTCGTGCTTCTTGGGGCAAATTGCAAGATGCCGGGTGCATTGCCCCAGTGAATAAGGACTGAGCTGGGAGACGGAGATGGTCTGCTGGCTACCATGGAGCCCTCCCTACTACCTACTCCACCTGGCAAAGCTTGAGGCGGGCAATGTCATTTCGGCTCGAGGTGTTTTCCGTGCCTGCTGGTAGGGGCCTACCCGGCAGCGTCTGAGCGGTCCCTCCTCCTAGCGAGATGCCAAACACAATTCGAGACGGTTGTGTCACAGCCCAGACTCCTGCGCCTGCACACGCCCCCGGCGGGGAGAGGGGGGGGGCCCACACGCCCCGACCTCCCTCCCCTGTCGGAGCCAAGACTTGGAACCAGAGGTCCATCTCAACCCTGTCCGAACTCTTGGGATGGCAATTGGCAGCTGAGAGGGCCCCTTGCCCGTTGACTGGAGCTTATTCGGACGGCCTGCTCGCCGAGCGCAGTGGGCCCGCAACACTACTAGGGTACGATGGCAATTCTTCTGTTTCGAGACGAGCTCCTTGGCCGGGATGCCGAGACCATGGCTCGGATGCGGGCGATCGATCATCATGCTCGATATAAGCCAAGCGAAGCCCACCAGCAGCGTTCCAGTTTCCTTTCTTCCCTTCATCCCTTTCTTGTACGTCGTGATCAAGTGTAGTACACTCTTTTTTTTTTTCCCTTTCCACTAGCATTTCCGACACTTTCACTTCTCCACGAGCAGGCACTCGCTCTAAGCATCCCAGAAACAACCTTCACGCTTTCCTAAGTTGTGTTGTCTAGTACTCGAAACTATCTCACCGCGGCACCGAAGAGGCTCAATTTTTTTCTGCACACCAAGGTCCAATCTTTAATATCTACACAAGATGAAGTTCTCGGCAGCTTTGACGATGGCCATCGCCCCTGTGGCGCTCGCCAAGGCCGTTCACAACGTCTATCCGATCCGTCGGGATGGGCTCATCGCTCGGGAGGGAAACAGCAAGAACAGCAACAGCAACAACAATAAGAACAACAACAACAACAAGGGGAGCAACGTGGGAAGCAACAGCATCTTGGTCAGCGAGGCAAACCTCGCTGCTGAGCAGGCTTTCCTCCTGGGTCAGGTCGTTGGGGCTTCGCAGGCTCAGAACGAGATCGCCCTGCTCCAGCAGGCTCTCCTTCTGTGGGTGAACGGCGGTGGATTGGGCACGGCGACGACAATCATCAATGTCCAGCCCGCTGCGACTCAAACCATCGTTGCCGGTGCTCCTGGCATTGCCGCCCCTCCCGCTGCTGGTGTCACCGCCGCTCCTGCTGCTGGAACCCCTCCTACTGGCACCACGGGCGAGGGTGCGACTGGAACGGTCGCCGCCACTGGCACGACACACAGCGTTGATGTCGGAAAGGGTGGTCTGGCTTTCAGCCCCAACTCGCTCACGGCCGCGGTTGGCGACACCGTCATCTTCACCTTCTTCAATGCCAACCACACCGCCACCCAGTCCGCCTTTGACACCCCTTGCGACCCTCTTGCTGGCGGCATGGACTCTGGATTCCAGCCCAACGCTAACGGCACCGTGAACCCGCCCCCGCAGGTCGCCATGCAGGTGCAGGTGGCCACTCCTCTCTGTACGTGAACACTGTTCCTGTTCCGCTTGTAAATCTCCCTTCATCCGGCAAGGCCGCTAACGCGTTATTCCTAGGGTTCTACTGCCGCCAGACCGGTCACTGCGGCAAGGGTATGGTCATGTCTATCAACCCCACTGCTGAGAAGACCCAGGCCATCTTCCAGTCCAAGGCCATCCAGCAGAAGGGCCAGGGCTCTGGTAGTGCTATCACTGGCAACGGCGGTGCTGCTGCCGGCAATGGAACTGCTGCTGCCCCCCCGGCCGAGTCGTCCGCTGCTGCTGCTGTTGGTGGCGCTGCTTCGCTCACTGCCACCCTTGGTGGCGGCGCCGAAGCGACCAACACCCTCGCGTCCCCGGCCGCCACTGGTGCCGCTGGTGTTACCACGGGAACTGGTACCATTGGAACCAACGGAGAGTGCATCTGCGCCGTACAATGCATGGCTGGCTCGTTCGCCTCCAACCAGCAAGGCATCAACGCCTTCGGTGGTGTCCCTGGTAAGTCAACTTTGGCTTTCGTACGGTTTCTCTCCCACTAATCAGCTCGGCTAACAGCCCTCTTTTAAGGTGCCATTCCTGCCAGCATGGCCATGACAATATAAGTCGATGTGTCTGGTGGCATGATGAGGTGACGACCTGCTCGGGGTTTCTGCGGAAGATACCAATTTTTGTAGATTTAAAATACTTCGCGCCTCGCTGATCTTGGGATGAGGACTGGGCCGCGCTTGGGGCTTTTTTCGAGGGCTAGACTCTTCTTTTTTTTTTTTTTTCCACACAACTTCCAGCATGAAGGCATATATGACTGGCTCGTATTTTTTTTCTGGGATGCAGACTTAATATCATGAATGAGTTAACTATCTGTGTTCCGGCTTTTCTACCGCGTGGGGCCGTTTCGGTGACTGGTAGATGCCTCGTAGTTTCCTGTTAGTAGTCTCAGGACTCGGTTGTTTAGTGGGGAATGTACTAAGAGAGGAAGCGAGTCGGTGAGAAGGTGGGAGGCATCACCAGATAGTATACTGCCCCCGCTAGGCCGAAGCATTTCCACTTGAAAAATGAGGACGAGGTCAAGAAGAGCATGGCCAGAGTGCAACGGGACGCACACAAGGGCGGACAAACAAGAGGAGACAGCTGTTGGGACGATCAATGGCTTAATGATGAATGCTTATTCTGCCATTGTGTCCACAAGGTACTCAATGTTTCCCACATGGTGTTCAAAGCAACATGTCCGTTCTCGTGGACGCCGGCTACCCTCCCATAACACAGTCATTATTCGTTACTCGAGCTGCAGGTCATGGTCTGCCCACAAATGAGACGTCGCACGCTCCGCCGGAAATGTTAATTTTTCTTGTCGCCGCTCGACGATGCTGTCCCTGCTTTCTTGGCGTCGGCTGAACCGCGCAAGCCTGGTTAGCTCTTCGTGCCTCCGGTGAAGCAAGTTTAGAAGGGGAGGGTGGTCATGATGCATATCGCCGTACCAGCAGCCTGCTTCTCCCTCATCTTGGCGGCGACGGCCTCCTTGTCGCGCTGCATCTCGCTGCCCGTCTTTGTGTTCTTGTTTTTCTGGGAAGCGGCTCTCAGTCAGGTAGCTGTTCCTCTTGGACGGGGGTGGCGAGGCTTGCGACGAGAGCGGGCAGCTTGTTGCTTCGTGTGTGGGCGGCTTACCTGGGAGGCTTGCTTCTTCAGATTCGCCTCGCGGGACTTTTCGCGCTGGTTTCCACGGGCCATCGTGTCGTCTGGGGTGGAGGGTCGCAGGAAGATTGAAGGTGCGGATCTCGGTCTGGGTAAGCGATGCGTTCGTTTACCAGAGATGGCGGGAGGACTGGGAGCCACGTGTCGGTCAGAATTGAAGAGGTCGAATTTGAGGCGACCGCTGGGTCGTGCGGCGAAAGACGCGAAGGGGCGTGAGGCTGTGCAAGGCGGGTCTCCTGCACCAATCAAGCCCCTGGTGCTGGCTCGTGTGCATACCTAAGCAACTAAGATTCACGGTGATCAGGCACTGGTAGCTAGTCGTTCGTCCTCGGATCACTCCGTACCTGGCACGTGAGCTCTGCTGTCATTCAAGGAGCCAGCCGTCCGTCGGCATCGTTGCGGGAGAGCGCGTCCGCCGTCTGCAGCCAAGTCTCAACACCGTACACTCGGTTTCAGGCCTCCCGAGGATTGTCAGAGTTGTCGGAATTGGTTGGCAGAGCCGCCGTTCCAGCATCAAGCAGCGCACCCCGATTCATTGGCTCACTTGGCGACCGGGCTACCTCCTGTATCTACTCTAGGCATGGTCTATCTAGAGCTGGCGTCTAAATCCTCCTCTTGTCACCTGCCCACCCGCGCGCCTACTTTTCTTAGTATTGTCCACAAATTGACAGCCCAGTTAAGGAGGCCGTCCACGGGACCCAGCTAGCACCGGCCAGGCTTCGGCGACCTATTGGCGACCTGGCGTGGAACTGTCGCCAATCTTGCTGATGCTGGTCGCACAGTCTTGCCGGTTTCCATGGTCGTTATGCTCTTGTGCGTCTGGCCTTCACCATACCCTCCAGCACTAGAGTTGGGTCGAGAACTGGCCGTCCGAGTGCCACGGTCCGCCGGCTGCCTGTTTAAAGAGGAGGCTCAGCCATCGGACCCGGACTCTCCCAAGCCAAACGCATAAATCGAGAGTCACTCCTGTGTGGGCCATGCCTGTGCTTGTAGGAACAGGTGGGACTCTCCCCCCCTCGTGGCGACGTACTCCTCAGCCTGTGCGGGAGCCCTAGAACTAATCTACCGAAATAAGGCGAGGCCGGTAGAGGCAGGTACCCGTGGCTTCAAGTATGACTATAGGCCGATACAGCATAGCCAAGAAAAGAAACAAAATACAGGCGGTGCTATTTTTGAGCGCCTAGGCGGTTCTATAGGAGACGCTGTCGGCTTCGGGGCTCATCCGCACCGCAATCCTCCCCAAAAAAGAACTGGGTCCTCCGCACGCGCACGCGGCGCGACTCCGGCAGTCACACACTGTTGGCTAAAGGTATCTGAAACGGGCGACAAGCTCTCCTGCCCAATCGATCACCCCAGGAACCCCGGACCTGAGCAGCCCTCCTTGCTCCACGTCGCCACCCAGCAAGCTCCGACTCTGGTCGGGAGGGCGCCTGGAACCTTCGTCTGGAAAATGCCATCAGGAACCATTGGATGGCGTTCGTCCGCGGCCATCTCATGCGATGCGCGTTGATGGAGGTGTCACTGGCTGTTGCAGGGCTCTAAAGGCTCCAAGGACTCCTGCCCGGGGCCACCGTCTGCAGATCGCCATGCTGCCTGCGGCTATCCTTCCTTGCTTCTCCCCCCCTTTCCTTGTATTACCGACTCTCGGCATTCCGTATCCCATACGATCCGCTTCAAGTGCAGTGCAAGGGGCGGGAGGGAGGCGATCGCCTGTGAGGAGAGTCCCCCACTCCCGGGGTGACTGGCGCGCGACGCCATCCTCTCTACTTTGGCTCGACGGGCTGGCAGCGCAGGCTTGTATCCCAGACGCGGGCCTCCCTCTAGCAGGCCGTCCGGCGATGGTGGGCTGTCCGACCCTGTCTGCGCCAGCGCCCGGAGGACAAAGAAAGGCCATCACATTTTGAAACCCTTCCACTGCTGTCACAGCATGCCCAGAGCTCTCCGCCCGACCCATCATGCCCCAGGCTCGAGAGCTCCCCAGCGCCTAGCGATCTATTGGCTGCGGAGCCATTGAAACTTTTCTTCGCTCAAGTTGAAACCCCCGTTCAGTGAGGTACCAGTCCGCGGCCCTCCTTCATTCTCCTAGCTAGGTCCTCCCAACCGTAGTGGAGTGGACTGGTCCCGTCCTACCCACGGGAACTACCCATCACAGTTTGCCAGTCAACCCTCCCCGAGACCCCTGTCCGGGATGGGCATTGAAAGCTATTCTTTTTCTTCTATTGCATGGCCTATTAAAGACTTTATCGCCCCTTCCCCATTGACTACCCTCCCGGCTTCTTTGACCACCGTCGCCGTCGTTGTGCCCGCCGCACAATGAGATCGGACAACAAGATTCACTGTCTCTTTTGTATTGCTGGGTTTGTTTAAAGCTCCTATTCACAACCGGCCTGGACGCCCCACCCGAACATCTTATTGTCTGTTGCAACTGGTGGCCTACAATTACAAACGCTGCCTGTCGTGCTTCGTCTTCGCTCCCTCACTACCTCGCATTCATTTCTCTCGTCTTTCTCCCCCTGTCTCGCTCGAGCCCGAGCCTACGCCGACCTGCCCCGACTTCCAGGCCTGCAAGCCAGACCGTCAACGTATACTCTCCTAAGCAATTGTCCTGCCGACCCTTAGCGGCAACACCACCCTTCACCTCTCCTGTGAGTAACCCGCAGTCATGGAGGCCATTCCGCTGGGGAACATCCCAGCGGAAGGGGCAAAGTTCTATCTAAGAAAGCCTACTGACCCGAAACCATCAGCGCACCTGATCGCCTTCGTCAACGAAGTCGAGATGTTCAACTTGGGAACAAACCCCAAGCTTCGGGGCTCCGGCCATCTGATCTTGAATGCGCTGCGCGCCCTCACCCTCATCGCCCTAGCCACCGTCATGGCCGCCACTTGGATCATGGTGGTCTTCTCCGGCTTGACCGGCAAGCTCTTCTTCTTCGATATGATATCTCACATCTTTGTCTTCTTCATCACCGTCTTCCTTGCCATCTCTGAGGTTGGTCTCTTTAAGAACTTCTTCCTCGCCAACTGGCCGGTACTGAGCCCGTCACACTCGCTGGCGTGGCTCGGCCTGGCCATGATCGTCATCGGATGCGACGTGCTGGGCAACCTGAATAAGGACGTATACAGCATCGGGAACCTTGGCCTGCCCATGTGGCGCATGATCATGGCGGCGGGCATCCTCTGCATTACCTTCGGTTTCTTCAACATCTTCGCTTCTGTCGTCTTCCGCGACGGCGAGAACGGCATCAATGCCCGCCAGATCCGCAGCGACGGCAGCCTCGCAGCGCCTATCAATAAAGAGGCCTTCTACGACGAGCAGTACTCCCGCCACGACGACTTCTCGCGCAGCCCATCGTACCAGAGCAGAGAGGAAGATTCGAGGGGCAACCGCATCACACGCTTCTTCAACGTCAAAAACATGCGCAAGTCGAAGATTCAGATTAGCAAGCCCATCCTCCACCACGATGACATGGAGCGCGGCAGCGAGGACCACGGCTCACGCTCGAGCCCCATCATGCCCACGTTGCAGCGCCCGCCCACCGCGCTGCACCCGGCTCTGTCTCGGGATCGCGACGAGGGCTCTCGCTACAGCGAGGCGAATATGAGCCGTTTCTAAGGGATGGTGCGCAGCCGTCACTGTCAACGTACGTAGCATGTTGGGACGGGGAGGACGAGGCGCATAGGAAGGAGCATGAACTAGGCGTTCCAGGGCGAGGCGTTCCACTTGTAATTATCTTTTTTAACGGCAAAGGGATACCCCAGATTGAGGTTGGCATGGTCTCGAGGATGTGGTGTCGCTCTAATAGTTGATCTTGGCGAAGGACAAAATCGCTTTTGAGAGTCCGTAATACAATTTTCCAATACCTATATTCATCGGTCCATTTCCGGTACCACATACTCCATGTTACCCAATACCTAACTGCCTGCCTGCAAAATTGGATTCGTGCAGTCTCACGGATATGTGAGTCAGCACTTCGAAAGGTCATCGTGCCTCTCTACCTTGCTCGTTGTCCACACCTATGTCCAACGGCCCTTGTTCTATGCTCTCTAACCTCCCGATAGATCTCGGCGGGGATCAGTCTAGAAGTTCCCTTCGTCTTGGCTGGATAACAGTTACTTCGATTTGCTTCATCTACGTAGGAATGAGTCAAGGAAATTTGCGCCGCGATGAGCACGAAAATGCGTGACCCTTATCCGTAGTTATGAGTCGACGCTGTGGATACTAAGCTGCTTATATAAGCGTCTGAGCTCCTGTTCTCCACTCGCCCCTGCCAGCATTCAATTCAACCTCAATCCACCCTGCCACTCTGCTGCAAACTTTCCAACAGAGTCAGCAACAATCGCAGTCGCGAGGTGCTAGGTGATCGCCTGCAGCGTTCCTGCCTCTGAGATTGTCAGGACGCGGTGCAAATTTCTCATTCTAACGAAAGCATATTCTTGACACCCGACTATAGTGGCCCCTTGGGCTCGCGGGCACGCAACAGTTTATCGCGTGCATCCGACCTCGATCTCTTCGATCCTCTCTCTTCGCGCGCTCCGTGACCTCCTGGCCCTCCCATCACCATCAATTCTGCACTATCCTTGCGAACAGAACCAGGCCGTCCAAGGCAGTACGTCTTCTCGAATGGTGTGCGGGTGATGGTTCGACGATAGCTTAAGACGGTCAGGTCGTGGAGGATTTTTTTGCCTTTCCAAATTGCCATTCGCCGGGGGAGCGGCCAGAGTGAATCTTAGCCCGCCTACGACTGGGCTGGAAACAGAAAAGAGAAGGAGCTGCGGTGTGTGTCATCGCGGCGCTCTTTGTTGAAGAGCAGGCGAGCTCACTTGTACTCTGGTTGGCCGGGCAGGAGCTTGGGGCAATCCACCTCTTTTTAATAGCTTCGCTGGCGGTCTGGGTGCCAACCCAACCGCTTCCTGTGCCAGATCGTCCAGCATGTCTGGCATCGATAGCGCTGCCGAAGTGGCCGAGGACTACCAGCATGCGCTGGAGGACCTGACTATGAACTCACGAATTGAGATTGGCAACTTGACTAGCGTCGCGAAGGACTCCCTCCAACATGCCCATGCCATCGCGGAGGTACTCCAGAATCACATCAAGAAGGTGTGTACACTGTTCCCTTAGATGGGAGCTCCCGTGATCTGGATGCTCTGTCGACGTGGTTTGCTGCAACCACTGCAGCCCGAATGCGTGCTAATCCTTGGGTAGGCGCCCCCAAACCGTACCTTGCCAGCCCTCTATGTTCTCGATTCGATCGTCAAGAACGTCGGAACCCCCTATACCCTCTATTTCGGGAAGAATCTCTTCAGCATCTTCATGGGGGCCTATACCAAAGTCGACAACATGACACGGAGGAAGATGGACGAGATGTTGAAGACATGGAAAGAGCCCGTTCCTGGCTCCATGACCAAGCTACCGGTCTTCCCCCTGGAGACAACCCGCCCGATCGAGAACGCTCTCATCGGAGCGCGGAACGCCGCTCTTGCTGCGAACCAGAGCAGCTTCCAGACCCAGCAGCAGTTGCTGAGCCGAGGACGCCAGCCCCCCATTCAGCGCGACACCCCAACACCTCCCAATGTCCGACCCGGAGCTTATACCCAACCGCCGTCCGGACCGAATGGAATACATGCGGATCCAAACGGGGCCCAGCACGCCTATCCCATGCACCAAAACGTGAGAGTGCCTGCGCAGGATGTGATCTTGTATGAAGCTAACACGCTGTTTTCACAGGCACCCACTCAGTACCCCGGGCCTTCTACGCCTCAGCCTGCCCCCCCCTTGGCCGGAGCGCCTGCTCACTACCCGCAGCCTCCTGCCTATGGCGTTCCGGCCGGCACAAGCGTAGACAACATTAAGCAGGATCTACAGCAGTTGATCGTGATGGCGAGGGTTGAGAGTGCGCAGAGTCCGCATGATATTAGAATTCAAACAAAGCTGAAGGCACTGCTGGACTTGCAAACGTTCCTCCAGAGCCAGAACCTGTCTCAGGATCAGTTAATGCTTGTTAAAACTAAAGTCGCTGAGCTCACAAACACTGTAATTGCTGGCGTACCTCACACCACCCAGCCCCTTCAACCGCACGGCGCCGTCGGGCCTGCGATGCCAGCCATCCCCCCCCAAGCCCAGCAAGGCACCGTACTGCCTGTAGCAGTGGCACCTCCCTTTCCTGCTTCGTCTGCACCGCCCAAAGCGGGAACACCTGTGTCACTAGACTCGTTGTTTGGACAAGGGGCACTGGCTTCGCTGCTAGCGGGAGCGCGCAAGTCTGCAACCCCCCAAGCCGCTTCACCATATCCCCCACCCCCCATGGCGACCGCAATACGTTCCCCTCCTCCGCAGCGGCCTCTGGAGCCGAGCAAGTCGGCGACTCCGGTGCCTTCCGACCCAATGGCACTGATGGCGGCCTTAAGACAGTCCGGCCTCTTACCCCCTGCCTCAGCGCCTCCCGCCCTCCCAGCAACCGCGCCAGCGCCACAATCCGCGCCGGTTGTGAATGCACCTTCTCTCAGCCTCGCATCCATGCCTGGTTTGGCTGCTCTCCTCTCCAACCAGCGGGGAGGGCTTGTGCGGGCCCCTCTCTCAACTGTCTCGAGCAACGCAGAGTTTCGACCTGCGTCCCTAAAGATGTATGTCGTAGTGTGGCTCCCAATCTCTTGCCTGGCAGTGCTGACCGTATATACAGATGGAATCCGAACCTTGTATCTCAACTATACGACTCCCTAGGCCCCCCGTGCACGCAGTGTGGCAGACGTTTCACGGTGGACGAGAAAGGCAGAGCGCAGAAGACGGCCCATATGGACTGGCATTTCCGCGTTAACCAACGTATCGCTGAAGCGGAGAAGAAGGGCCAGCATCGTAGCTTTTATGTTGACGAAATGGTACGTCGCTTCTCTATCGAGCGTAATCAGCCCAAACTAACCATGCCTCCCCGGACACAGGACTGGATTAGATCCCGTGAAGCCATCGACACCGACTACGTAGCCGTTCAACCTGACAGGTCAAGCACGGGAGGTGCGACGGTGAAGGCGTCCAAAATGCAGTATATCGCAGTGCCCGATGACCCTCGTATCAACACCATGTGCCCGATCTGCCAGGAGAAGTTTGAAATGAAGTGGCTAGATGAGGCCCAGGAGTGGGTGTGGATGGATACCGTCAAGGTCGGCGATCGGGTCTACCACGCCAGCTGCCACCGCGAGGCGACCAGGGACGGTGGGGGAGTCCGAGGCACGCCAGAGCCGGTGCTGGGCAAACGCAAGGCAGAAGTGAGTCTGAGTCGTTCGTAGTTCCGCGGTCGGGTCGGTGGCAGCCATTAACGAGTAACCTCAGGATGACTTCAAACCCTACCGGCCGAAGGTGAAGATGGAAGGATATTAGATGCCCTGTTGATTGACGTATGAAGGTCGGACAAGGGTAAACATGCGGCTGGGACACAGGAGCATTCGCGGCGTTCAGCAATGATGCATAGGAGGGAAACGACCCTCTTCGGAAGAGGAGGCGGGGGCGTTCGGAAACAAGAGCCCTTAGTTACTACGATGGGCTGGGCTTAGGATTTGGTAGCATCTTTTCGGGATCATATATTGGCTCTCCTGGGCCTCCAAACCCATTACGCTGCGTAAAAGCAGAGCAAGACCAGGCAGATAAAGTTGATGGTGCCACTCGTAGCCTCCGATACTACACAAGAAATACTTTTCTCTCCGTCTCCCTTCCAGCCCTTCCGGCCGTGCTAGCCCGCAGCGTTTGATTCGCGCGAAGTTGAGAAGAAATGAAAGGCAACCCAGTATACACAGTCAGAACAAGCCACCAGGTAAAACTACTCCCATCCTGTTCTCGCCCTAAACTTGGCCATGCATGCCTCCCACTTCTCTCGCCCCTCTTCGCTTCTCCGCCACTGCTCTACCCTCTCCAGCCCGTCGAGGTCTTCGCGCATGTGCACGGGATCGGTGGTCCCGTTCAGCACCACGATATTATCGGCCATCATGAGCGCGTACCACGCCACCTGCCTGTCGACTGCCGCCCCTTCGGCTACGGTCTTGACGTAGTCGGCGCCCGTCCACTCGGGCTTGTTAGCAGTCAGGGTCCAGAAAGCTTGATAGCGGAGGTGCCTCTGCGAACAGAAGGGGCGCATCGCAGCGTCCCAATCCTCGCTCTTGGCGCAGAACCGGTTTTGCACCACCACCGGCAGCGGTCTCAAAGCTTCCTGAGCGTAAAGTTCCGCAAACTCCTCGAACACAATGTTGCTGATGCCTAGGCTGCGCACTTGGCTAGGCACAAACTTCGACAGCGCCCACCATGCCTGCAGGGTGTCGGCCGGGTTTCGGTAGGGCGAGTGGAGCACCACACAGTCCAGGTACGGCCAGTCTGTGCTGTCGGGCGTCGAGAGGACTATCAGCGAGTGCGATACGCTGGAAGTCACCTGGTCTGCGATGGTCGGGTACATATTCCGGTCAGCGTAGGCCTCATCGCCTGGCGAGAACTTTGTCTGGATGTAAAGATCCGCTCGCGTGCAGACGCCGGCAGAAATGGCGCGCCGGATACCCTCGCCGACGCCTTTCTCGTTGTAGTGCTTGGCCATGGCTGCAGTATCGATGCCGCGGAAGCCAGCTTTCAGGGCCTCGAACACGCAGTCTGCTGTCTGCTGCTTCTTCCAGGCGGTGCCGTAGATCATGCGGGGCATTTTCGAGATGCCGCCCTGCAGGGCGTCGAGCGTAGTGAGGGACATGATGAGGAAAGCCGAGTATGGATATCAGCTACACGGTACTGCTGTGATGGTGCGTATGGTGTTGTTGGCGGATACTAAAAGGTTCCCCAATTCCGGCAGTATTGGATCTGGGGAGGCGTTCGAACGGATGAAGGAGACGCTCCGGGGTTGTCGCAAGAGATCTTAGAATAGAGAGGCCAGCTTGATGTAAACCCGACAACGCTGAGGAAGGCGTGTCGATGTTGTGGATATGTACTTGGACGCGGCAAGAACGACACAAAGCCGCTTAGTTGGAGCTATTTCGTCACTGCCTGCTCATTGGACCGCCGGGCGGCTGCTTCTCAGTCACACCACCTTTAGACATGCGATACCCATAGAGAAAATGCCGGGGCAAGCCGATGAAAACCATTATATATCACATGTGACCTTGCGGTACGATTCAAATCTTCATATCTCCTGAGCAATTCCTCGTCCGAGACCCGGCGAGCCCGTCTGTTAGCTCCAGAGCTCCGAGAGCGGCCATGATCGGAGGCGGCACGTCCGATGGCATTGGGACTCTGTGGCCAAGACAAGATGAGAGTTTCCTGCTACCTCATATACCGGCCTTAGGTAGTAGGTACAATTTATGCCCGACGGAGCTAGGACCGACTGAGTACGGGCTGGTTTGTGGGAGGTGTATTTCAAACCTCCCTTGCCTTGTCTCTCTCCAAAAGCTGCCCCACTCGGCTTATGATAGACGGTCGGCTCCTAAGGCTACTCCCTCCATAAACTCCGATTTCTATCAATCGCCGATACCGACACAACGAAATACACACGAAGGAGGGGGAAGGGGACAGGGAGTGAGGGGCTTACAACCTGCCTGCTTTAGCAGGAGCTATTGGGAGCCTCGTATGGTAGCGGCGGGCGGCGATTGTAAAAGACGTTTCGGCGCTTTAACCGGCCAATGCCCGCAACAGACCTCGTCATCGACCCCGCTCCGAGCTGTCCTTCCTTCTCTCGCCCCTCTTTCGCCAGGGCTCATGAGAGGGGAGTAGATAACCATTGGAACCCAACGTGCTACATTTCCCTCCTCTTTTGTCTACCCGCCAAGGGAGTACCTGCGCAGTTCGTCGCCACATCAATTCCACGTCACCGTACGCCTTGCTGCTGCCCGTGAAGCACTCTGCCTAAGTAGGATTATAAACAATCATGGCATCTAGCTCGCCGTATTCGGTGAAATGGGGCATCCTTGCCACTGGCGGGATCGCCGAGAGTAGGTGCCTACCTCCTAGCTGCCGGAGAAGAC
This sequence comes from Thozetella sp. PMI_491, assembly GCA_021432635.1. Taxonomy (NCBI): domain Eukaryota; kingdom Fungi; phylum Ascomycota; class Sordariomycetes; order Chaetosphaeriales; family Chaetosphaeriaceae; genus Thozetella; species Thozetella sp. PMI_491. The sequence goes on from MU270049.1 coordinate 177,765, forward strand.
ATGGAACGCTGATATCCTGTGTAGCCTTTAGTAAGGATCTCTTGACCAACCCGGCCAGCCGGGATGTTCATGATGTTCGCCACGAGATTGTGGCTGCGGCATCCAGCTCCTCCAAGGAGCGGGCTGCCGAGTTCTTGACCAAGGTCAAGGCGCCGAGCGGTGCAAAGGCTTACGGCTCGTACCACGAGCTGGTTGCCGACCCCGACGTCCAGATCATCTACGTGGCGACCCCCCACAGCCACCACTTCCAAAATGCCATGCTAGCTCTTGAAGCGGGCAAACACGTGCTGTGCGAGAAGGCCCTAACTATCAATGCATCTCAGGCTCGCAAGCTAGTCGAAAAAGCGCGGGCCAAGGACTTATTCTTTATGGAGGCAGTATGGACCAGGTACTTCCCTCTAAGCATCAAGGTCCGCGAGCTAGCTCAGTCGGGTGCGGTGGGGACGATTTATCGCACAATTGGTAAGTGATGTCTCTCGCTGGCATCTCTGCAAACAGCAACCCTAATTAGCCATGTGCTAGCCGACCTGTCCATCAACGCCGACAAAGGAGATGGCAAGCTCACCTTCCCGGACTCGAACCGGATGGTCAACCTTGATCTAGCCGGGGGCGCTTTGCTCGACCTCGGCATATACTCCTTAACCTGGCTGTTCCAGACGCTCTATCACCTCCAACCAGAGGCAGAGAAGGAAGCCCCTACCGTCGTTGCCGCCATCAACAAGTACCACACCGGCGCGGACGAATCCACGAGTCTAATTCTTCAGTTCCCGAAGCACAAGAGCATGGGAATCGGGCTCACCTCCCTGCGCTTAGGCACTGACCCCGACGGTCACAACAGCGGTGGGGCAGCCATTCGTATCCAGGGCTCCAAAGGTGAGATCCAGGTCATGGGCCCGGCATACCGGCCCTTGCAGTACAAGGTCATCAAGAAGGATGGCGCCGGCGCCGTTGAGGTGGTTGACTGCCCCATCCCCAAGGACCCTGAGCAGGACTGGGGTCATGGCATGTTCTGGGAAGCTGATGAGTGCGCCCGGTGCCTCCGCGATGGCAAGCGGGAAAGCGCGACTATGCCATGGAGCGAGAGCATTGTCATCATGGAAGTAATGGAGGAAGCCCTGAAGCAGGGAGGGGTAACCTATCCTGAGCTGATCACGACGGACGTGTTCGACCCGCACAGCCCCCTCAATGGCAGACCATAGACTTGGGACTGTTGTCTGGAGTCGTAGCTGTGACCACCAGGGCCAACCCCAAAATGACTTAGGTGCATTACATATAGATAGGGCCGAGATATAGAACGCTAGACACTTATTCGCCCCCATTTTCTCCAGACAAGCCGATCGCACCCCAGATTGCGCCGAGGAACGGGGCCCCGATTCTGGCGGCTCGGCCTGTGAATATGCTTGCGCCAGGGGCTACAATATATTTGGTCCACGTGACTTGCTGTTCCGTGGTGGGAGCAATATCGCGGTCATGATGAAGTTGGAATGGAAGTAAACAAATGAAAAGGGGCCGGTAACAACCCGCAGATGACCAGGGTTGCCAGCACTCACGTTTGCACGTGCGCACCCGGAAGTGGGATTAAAGGAGGGGGCCAACTTCGAGGCCTGCCACTCCTTCTATCATCTCCTAGCACGACTGGCGCAGCAAGGTACGCGCTGAGGACGGGGCGCTACTCCTGGCGTCGCTGTGACGTACTTTCTGTTCTGAAAGAGACTTGGTTTATTTGATAGGGCCGCACCCGGACACATGACGATTCAGACTAGGAGAGAGAATCTCTGTAGTCGCACAGCCCCCGCCCTGGCCCCCCCCCCCCCTTCTTCCTCCCGCTGAATCCCCCCACATCCCTGATCCGCACTCAAGGAAAACGGCGGCAGTCGAGCCACACGGCCCCGCCCCGGGCGGCCATCAAAGGCCTGAACAATAGCCTTGTACCTACATGGCATTCCCACCGGGCGGCGCCCCTCCCCCCAAACCTGTCTCGGGCGGTTGCGTGTGCGCTCAGACGTTGTTGCTGGATTCGGCTCGAAACAGGCAACTGTCAATCAGTTACCAGGCGTCTGGGCCCCCGCTGGTTCGCCAGATTCGCCAGACAGGGTCTCGGACGGCTCAGGACAGGGACAGGGGCAGTTGCAAGAAAGCGGGGATCAACCACAACCGCACTCATGCGCACCAGATCAAACGTCCCATCCTACGGCGCCCCGGGCCTCTTGCCACGCAGACGCAACCCATTCCAGGCAAGACCCGCGACGCTGCACCTAGGGTGTTTCTATACGGCCTACACAGTAGAGCCCCATTGTGTTTCATCCAGCGCCCGAACCTGGTTTGCCCGTAGACCAAAGTACATACGATGCAGACGTACCACGCCTCGATATGTTGCCATCTCCCCGAGGAAAATGGCTCTGGAGCAGACTTGGATATGTTGGAAGCAGAGAAGGCCCGGTAGGTGCGGCAGGCAGCTAAGGAAGATTGTTATGTGTGGTGGGTCCGGGAGAAGAGGGGGGTTTTCCCTTTTTTGTATTTTATTTTATTTTATTTATTTCCCTCCCTCTCTCTCCTGGGCTACGAGCATTGCTATTGCCCTCTACCCTTTACCGCCCAATGGCCTGTCCCACAAAATTACCTACATAAACCTAAAGACGACTTCACCCTCGTCTCCTGCAAGTCATCATCTGGTCATCATCCCTGTGCCTCCGCTTGTCGGTAGTTAACCCCTCTCCCGTGCCGCCCCTCCCAGAACACACCCCCCCCTTCGACGGGGGGTGCTCTCATTGTAGTACAATTCTCTCGCGCACCCTTGCCATACCTTTCCGGCCTTGCGAACCAGACCGAGCCCTGGCATATTTTAGCATTGACGATACAGTCCCACCGTTCGTGCGATCCTGACCTTAACCTGCAACCGGCGCCGGCGCTTGCTGCCCACTTGCAGAGAGACAGCGTGAACTTTGCCCAACTAGCGGTCAAGGGCAAACCTTTCACTGCGCGTACTACATCCTTTCCCCCCTTCTCCCTGCGGAACTTGCTCCGAACCTGCAGCCCAAAAAAAATCCCCCCCCAAGAAGGGAAGCCCGGCCGATCCCCCAACCGCGCAGACTAGCGACCCCGGGACCTCACCATCCCGGTCCCAATTCGTCCATGGCTGCAGCAGCACCGTCTCCGGCTCCTGGTGTCGCTGCGGCGGCTGCAGCACCAGCAGGAGTCGACCCTGCCCTTTGCGTGGAAAGTGACACGACTCGGAGCACTGCGCAGGAGACGGCGGCATCGCTACCGCCACCCTCTAGAAGACAGCAGGCGCCTGCCCCCAGGTCTGCCCCAGTCTCCACGCCTGCCCCAGGCCCGGAGGACTTGGACCCCGAGACCTACGAGCGCACCCACGTGCACAGCGTATACGAGGCCATCGCGCCACACTTTTCTGCAACCCGCTACAAGCCGTGGCCCGTTGTTTCCGACTTCCTGCTCGCCCAGCCTGCCGGTGCCGTGGGCCTGGACGTGGGATGTGGTAACGGAAAGTATCTAGGCGTGAACCCAAATGTGTTCCTTGTGGGCTCCGACCGGAGCGCCTCGCTCGTGGCCTTGGCCCGCCAACACGGCCAGCCAGTTCAGGGGCCTGCAGGTCACGTCCACCTCAGGGGAGGACAGGGTACGGCAGCCGACCCAAGTGCAGCATCATCAGCCGCTGACACAGAGGTCCTCGTGGCTGATGGTCTCTCGCTACCCTTTCGGTCCCGCACCATGGACTTTGCCATATGTGTAGCTGTGCTCCACCACCTCTCCACGCGAGAGCGCCGGCAGCAGGCGATCCGGCACCTGCTCGACTGCATCAGGAGACCCGATCGTCAAGAGACGGACGGCTCCCGAGGGGCGCTACTGTACGTCTGGGCGCTCGAGCAAGGCACCAGCCGCCGCGGTTGGGAGGAGGGCGGGGAACAGGACCTACTAGTGCCCTGGGTCATGAAAAGTCAGCAGCAGAAGCGAGCCAAGAGGAAGGGCGGAGACGAAGCTGCAGCGGGCGAGGATCAAGCGCCATCAGAGGACGGAAGCGAAAAGAGGGATCAGACATTCCAACGGTATTACCATCTCTACAGGGAGGGGGAGCTGGAAGAGGACGTGCGAGCCGTTGGGGGGCGCGTCCTCCGCAACGGCTATGATAGAGACAACTGGTGGGCCATCGCTGCCGATGCATCATGATACGTCGCAAGGCGGTGGGAAAAGGGACAAGGCGGAGGAGGCAGGCAAACAAGTAAAACCCGAGAGGAAGAAACAGCAGTGGCTGGCGAGTGAAACAAGATAAAAAGATCCAAATATAAACAAAATACGACGCTGTGTCGCTTGCCGTGCCATGATCCTCTTTTCTGGGGCTGGAGCCGCCCCGTCCATCGGCGCCCTTGGTACGCCTAAAGTATCCCGCTGAGAAAAGTTTTATTTTGGCGCAAGATGGTGCTATGCTCGTTATTGGATGCCCTTGGTCTGGTTCCCACGATCATCATCCGTTGGGTGTTTTGATCAGGTGCTAAATGTGGTCTAATTTTCGCTCTCTATCATGACAACGCCAGTGCCGGCTCTGAACCCTTCCCTTTCAAGTATAGATCTGCCATTTTGCGTGTCACCCATCCCGCCGCCCTTCAGATGTGCAACCGGGTATAAGAGATGCCTTCACTGGTAGACGAGATATCTAACCGATGGCAAGGGCGACCTGTTTCTCCTCGCGAACCTCCCTGTCCCTTACCCACCTCCATTGGCTCTGACGAAGACTCCTTACACTTACATCATCCCGGATAAGAGAAAATGGTATTTGTCTCGATTTTTCTGCCGTCCGCGCACATACCCTCCCCCAGTCCACCATTTTCCAGATCGAGAGAAGAACAAAGCACGGCAAGAAACAAAAATAAAGGTACAGAGAAGTTGGCCCATTGCCGCCTCGCCACGTTTCCGGCGGCTGCTTTCCCCACGGCCACGGACATTACAAAGATGTGAAAAGAAGAATGGCGGGAAAGAATGACGAAAAGAGAATAGAAACTACTGAATAGCTCCATAGTTCCGGAGGGTTGTAGTTAGTGGGTGTACGGCAAATAGACGGAGTGAAAAGACGAAAAGAGAAAAACAGAAGCAGACAGTATGTGCGTGCCGTCGCTAATGCAAATGCCATGATGTGTCGTGAGAAGAAAAAAAAACTGGTATTGATGAAATGGTCCCCTTCCCTCCTTTAAGGCCTTCCTTCCCCCGTCCAACCTTTGTCCCGCCCGCCCCCCGGAACCCCTTTGCCATTCCAACGCAAGTCTTCCTGCCCTCTTTTTCCGGTCCTATCCCGACTCCCCAGAGTGCTGGTTCGCTGTACCGTCATGATGCCCTAGGCGCCTGGCTCGAAACCAAGACCGATGCGGAATCGAAAATCCAATGCTTCGCTGTGCTGCGTCTAGTTTTGTCGTACGTCGAGAATGTGATGTGACCAAGAAGAAACATATTCCTTGTAACCCGCGCAACTCCATCATGACCTGTATTCATTCTTCGTTCATGCCGTCATCTCTGCAACGCTACTCTTGCTCTCTCCATCCGCCTGTCGCAACAACACATAAACCCCCTTTCCTAGTTGTGTATGTCCGTGTGGCTTGGGTACCCGTGCCAAGGTCGTATTGCTACGTCCCCTGGCCAGGGCTCCTGGCGTCAAAGTGGCCGCCGTGAGGGATCGGGATCGGGCGGGTCGTGGTGTCGACGGCGGCTCGCCTCGCGTATGTCCGCCTGCGGGCTCGCTCTTCGCTTGGCTGCGGACGCGGGAGACTCGACGGGAGGGTAGCCGGACAGCGCAGGCAAGAACGGACCGGGACTTGCTGTCGCGCTGGGCACTGGGCTAGCACTCGGGACGCCGGCGGAGTAGGCAGGCGTGCTGTATGGGCTGATGCCCGTCGTCAACTCGGCAACGCTCGGAAGCATTCCCCGCCCCTGCATCCCTGTCTGGATCGGCGCGAGACCCGGGCCGGGCCCCGAACCAGGCGGGCCATAATTCAGGTCGCCGGGATTCGGCGCTCCATACGGCGTCGGAGGCAGGCTCTCGCGCCGCGATGGCAGCGGCCTGCTGCCCCCCGGCGAGGGGAGATGGGGTGGACCCGGGGGGACGGGGCCGCGGCCGTACATCAGCGGTGGCATCCCACCCAAGTCGCGTGGGAGGCTGCCTTGGGATTGTGAGTGCACATGCCCTCGTGACGGCGAAGATCGGTGTTGCGCAACGGGCGGGTCCGGGCCCGAGCTGCCTGTATTCGAGAGGGAGAAGGGCACGACGCCCGCGCGCCGCGCCATATCGTTTTCGCCCAGCTGCCAGTGCATCGCCTCCGCCGCGCGCCACGGAACTTGCATTTCTTCGGCCACTTTCGCCCACATCTCTGGCTTGAACCTAAGAAGGAGTCAGTCGGCCGTTCTTCGCGCCCCCTGGCCGCCACGTCTATAGGCGGCTGTTTTATTCTTTTGGGCAAAATCATGAAGCTTCCCCAGCGGGAAGGAATCGTCCGAACACGCAGACTGGAGGGAAAGGGGGGGGGGGGGGGGACAGGAGAGGGACAGACATACCTCTCATACAGGCGCGCCAGTTTGTTCTTGCGCTCTTCATCCCACTCGCTCCGGCGCTCTAGATAATTTTGATAGTGTAGCCGACAACTGATGGGGCTGCGGCCGGGCAACCGCTTCGAGATGTCGTCCCACTTCATGCCGCTGCCGCGAAGTTCGATGATGAGCGCATCCTCCTCGGGTGACCACTTGCTCTGCTTCTTGGCCGGCGAGTCGCTCGTGTGCGCCGGCATCGTGCGCCTGCCTGCGGGGCCTAGGGCTGCGACAGGCGTTCCCGGGGCCGCGGATCCTCCGAAGTTGATGCCGATGCCGGCTTCAACACCGCCTACGCCGGTACCGGGACTAGGGCCGGGGGCAAAGCGTGCCGCGGCTAGGGGCACCCCGATGGCACCGCCGATGCGAGGGGAGGATGCCGCCGAGGCCGAGGCCGGCGCGAACCTGGCGTAGTGGTGATGCGGTGCGGGAAACCCGCCCGGGGGCGCGATCGCCGCCGTGGTGGTGGGTGGTACTGAGGTTGACCGGGTGTGCTGGGGAGGAGACACGGAGGACTCATTTGAGTCGGAGCCCTTGAGGAGAGAGGTGATATCCACGGTGACGGTGTCTTCGCCAAGCTAAGCCTACAAGGGCGAACGGTGCATTGGCGCCGACAAGGAGCCGCGCGCAAGGTATGGAGCTGCGGGTTCGAGAAGAGCAGCTTGGCTCGTGTGAAGGATGGCGGTGGCGCAGGCACGTTTTCTGTTGGAGACAGATGCTCCCTCTGGCTGGGTTCTAGTGATGTTAAATGTTTGGAGGTGGCGAAACCCCGTTCAACCTGCACGTCTCGGAGCGGTGTGAGCCTTCTTTCCTCTTGCTCTCTCCCCTGCCTCCGCAGCTCGGCTTCGAGGTGACGTTGCAAAGACTGTCTGCGCCGAATCGCAATGCTCCGGGTGATTGGAAGAGCAGAGCCACCAACGCTGATGCGTGAAATCTGGACCGGATGGGCCGTATGGACGGTCAAAGACAAAGAGTCGACAGGAGCCGGCAGGAGCGGATGACAGTCCTTGACAGTCGTGAAAGTTTTGCAATATGTAGGAGTTGGACAGGCTCGGGGTGGCCGGAAGAGAAGAGGGAAGGTCAGGGTTACGTCCTTAAGAGAGCGTGACGAGGAAAAGCAAGCCCCTAGACAGCTGGCTTAGGTTCGAGAAGGCGTGAGTCGCGTCTTCGAGGCAGACAAGAACATGATTGGTGTGGCCGCTCAAATCTCTCACCCGCCAATGAATGGAACTATGAGACGAGCCGGGCGTAGACGGCCAAGTGGGCAACAAGGGGGGTGGGGGAAAGGGGGAACGGGGTCCAAGGCAGGACAGGGACGCCGGGTGGACGGGTGAGTACGTCAAGATCAGTCAACCTAGTTTGCTTCGGTTTGCGCTGGCGAGAGTGTGGTGGTGATTGTGGAGGGCGAGAGGCACTCTCCGGTAGTCATGGTCTTGCTATTGCGGTCGGCAGCTGCTGGACGGAACAGGGTCCAGGCTAGACAGGGCCGGGAGGTCGCGCGGCTGCGCCAGCGAGGTTGGGCAGCACAGCACAAGGGGCTGAAAAGAGAGTAAAATAAGAAAGCAGACTAAATTCTCGTCGATGGGCCGCACCAAGTGTGGGTGACCGTCGACAAGAGGCGGTCGTTGGCGGTCGTGAGCTGTGGGGGACAAACCAGGGTCCAGGTCATAGGCACGGCACACGTAAACCAGGAGGGAATAGAGCCTTTAAGAGAGGGCTACTAAAGTCTTAAGAACTGTAATACAAGTACACTGATCGCAACTTGGCCTTGTTGATGGGGCTTTGGGCAGGGCGAGAGCCTGGGGGGGGGACCGGGGGGAGGGGGGCGTGGAAGGAACAAAGTGTGGAGTCAAGTGGCTAGAAATGGG
>MU270049.1:188346-246496 GCA_021432635.1 Thozetella sp. PMI_491
GGAACCGACCAGCACGAAGCCAAGTCGATACTGCAGACGCATCAACCGGCATCATCCAAGCCTAGAAACCTCAGATACGCCGGCGCAGGCAAGCCCCATCCAAGGCATGTCGCGCGTGGAGGAGAGCTGTGAAGGAAGAGTTGGGACGGTTGGCTAGTTAGAGTCTCATCAAAATCCGCAGCAGGTAGCGTCCGGAGATCTTGAAACCTAGTCCTCCCAAATGCTGCGCCAGCTGCTAGGGAGCTGATGGAGCTCGCAAGATCGCATGTGCATGTCCCCGCTGTTCATTGCCCATGCTTTCCCTGCCTAAAGTCGTACGAATTCCTGTCCACTTGACCTGTGTGCACACGCATACGCGGAAGGAGCAGCTGGACGATCAATACGTGCCTTATGGCAACAGATGTTTGGAGTGGGCAAGCGACGACGTTCATTCCCTATCTAGACACAGCCATCCTCCAAGTTCGGTTCATGACCGAGCGACCCCAGAAAAACGACGGACCAAAGTCCAAGGGCGACATGGACATTTCTGGCGCCATGCAGCCCCCAAGGCCTGGGCGATGCTACATTCGAACGCATGTACCTGATCGTGGACCATGGGACTCGAGGACCCCAGGCGGGGCCGGCTCCTGTACGCGGTCATAGAGGCACGGAGAGGAGTCAAGCCAGCAAGAATGAAAGAGACAAGGGGAAAAAAAAAAAAAAAAGAAAGCGAAGAGGGCTTCCCGGCACGCAAGGTTCGACTCATCCCTCGCTTCGACTCGCTCTACCCAAAGCTAGCCGGCTTCCGGTTCCCTGGCTGTCTGGTCGCACGCTGGGGCTCGTCGGGTTCCGTCTGAAGGGGAGTCGAGAGAGAACAAGCCCCCCGAAGGAACTCTCCCTCCCCCTTGCGATTCACGATGTACCGGGCTAGGACGGCGGCCAGATTGGGGAGGGGACTGTTGGGGGCACGACCGATTGTCAAATTCGGTGAACCCCCCCGCCAGTCCTGCCGGCGAATGGCTTCTTCTGGCTCTACCCTGAGCGAGCCTCCGTGCGCAGAAGGGCCACTCAACGTTTTGTGTCTGTTCTCGCCGTTCGGATCCAGGTCGGCCCCGGGCCCTGATGTAACATGGATGGAGAATAGCAGCATTGGAGCATTGATGCCCCCGACCCAATTCGGTCAACTGAAGGCCACGCGAAGGGGACAAAGGGAACAATACGGACAGGGATCCTGCATCGACAGATCAACCGAACACGTCTCCCGGATGTTCAAGCGCAGAAGATCACGCCTCAAGAGGGGAGCGTTGCAGACAACAGTCGTCTGTGCGCTCTCGGAACCTTTTGGTCGCAAGGCCCGCACCTGATACATCATACAGTCTTTGTTAGACGAGGCTTGTCCTGCTCTTGTTTGGCGGGGCAAGCAATGCCGGGACAATGGATTGTCACTGGCGCGTCCGGGGGAGGAGAGGGGGGAGGGGTGCAGTGAGCCTTTCTTCGTTCGAGAGGCTAGCGCAATCCCGGGAGCCATGGTTATGCTACCCGCCATCATCAAAGACCTATCAATATTCAACAACCGCATCCATGCAAATTTGGGCCGACGACACTGCAGCCCAAGTTCGTTCGCGACAGAGAGGCTGCTGAAAGGGGCAGGGCGTGGGCAGGACAGGCGAGAAAAGCAACAGCAGCCGCACAGCCCATATCTTTAGCCTTGCATATAGCTTGCTCCCGTGGTTGATTGCCGCTAAGCCCACTAAACAAGCGGGCCTGGCGCGAGGTAGGAGTAAGAGAAAAAAGAAATGCCCTTGGGCGCGAGGGAAATGCCCGATGAACTGGCGGTCAGCTCTCTCGCGCCCGACCCCTTCGACCCTGTCATGCGAGGCGTTCTGGGATCAGGGCTTTAGCGGAATAATGGCGCCGGCAACCTTGATCGTAGATCGTGGATCGTGGAAACTGTATCTTTCCCAGCCGGGCCAGCGCATAGCACGGATAGTTGTGAGATATCAAACTGTACGTATGATCGCTACGTCCCAACTTACCCTTTCGAGAACCTATGATCGACAGCTGGTTCGCTTCGGCTGTGTTGCGCGTAACCCATGGCTTTTTGTCACGAATTTGCAATAAACATCCCCGGCTTTAGCTGATCCTGGCCGGCCATGTGTGTCAAAGATACACCGGCCCAAACAAGAGAGGGCGAACCTCCGCCCGAGTCCATGTAATTTATCGACCGCCACAGGCGTCTAGACCCGGAGCATGGTCAACTGCTTTGTTGTCGAGGGCGATTATCATCTCTCGGGCCCACAGCCACCCGGCAGTGCTAGCCTCCAGGACTATCGCTCCCGTATGCCTCATCGGTGAGGCTGGTAGGTCGGTTGTATTGAGACAGTGGTGTTCACCTAGAAGGGTCCGCGCATAACAGATGCCAGTCTAGGGAGCACAGATGGATTGCTACGGGAAAGGCCGCATCTTCGCAGTGGGAGGAGACATCTGGACCGCAAGGCGGGAGCCGAGCAGGGAAGATCCCTTGAGCTATAGAAGTCCAGAGAATATGGCCAAGTACTGTCATCTGCCAAAGGCCGAACAATGCCCACCCCCCCCCTCCCTTTTCTTTCTCCCCCATTCCTCCTTCGTCAGTCATACGTAGCCGGTGAAGTACCTCGCGAGCCATGAGAGACACCTTACCAGGCACTGCTGAGGACAAACGTGAGATGATGGTAGCAGATCTCCAATCGGCAGGTTTCGATGCTCCTTCCCGGATAAAGCAATTCATGGTGGCGCCCAACCATCCTCCCACTTTCTTCCTGCGTTTGCTCGGCTCCGATGAGCAAAGTCGGATAGCGACATGCCCCGCCGCCTGGGCATCTTACTTCGAGCCCATCCGTACGTTGGGCTGGTTTTGCGAGGTGGTTACATTTGTCGATCGCGAGCCGCGGCTGCAAGTTCACTGAGATCCGACGGCCATCCATTTTTAAATACCTTTCGGACTGTGTCGTCAGTGTTCATCGGTCCCTCTGCGATCTAGTCAAGTGAGACGATCCATATGTACTCATCTCCTGCAGCGAGCCGCCGGGAGCCTATGGGGAGACATCGAATTAAGCCATAGTCGCTAGCGTGGCCATGGTTTTTCGACCCCTCACGAAGACAATTGGGGCCCAGAGGAGTGACTCTAGAAGTAAACGAGTAGCTCTTCTCGACTCGGTTTGTTGGTCCTGCATAGTAAGGCGTAGCCGGGCAGCCGCATCGTGGGGAGCCTAGCACGCTTGGTCGTGTTGGCTCGCCTGGGAGATGTGCAGATCACCTGCGTCGCAAGCCTTGCTGAGGTCTATGCTTTGCCAATCGTCAGGCGCCCCGATGGACGAGATTGGCCCACACCATGGGCATGCCCTGCAGGCCACGCCTTCGTTTGCAGAGCCGGTTCTTCAGCTTTCAGCGAGAGGGCCGAAGGACGGGATGCGACTTGAGAACTGGCGTGTTGAAGAACGTGAGGTCTCCTGCCAGAGTGCCTCATCTAGACACGGCACGCGCCCATGTACCCCGCGCGACCTTTTTTGGTTGATAGGGGCACTCCCTTGCGGCGACCGGGCAGAAACCCGGTCAGAATGACGAGTTCCCGCCTCCTAGCCTAGAAATGGACGTCGACGGACTGGAAGATTGTGTGGGAACCCAATGTGGCGGTGAACGGCAGAGGAACAGATCTTGGGTACCAAGCATGCATATCATAGGTGGCCCGACAAGGCCTCGAGACCTTGTCCTTGTCAGTTCGGGCCAACACTAGATGAGCTCGCCCGTCCATCGCATGCCACCACCGGAGGTACGGTTCGCTAGGCTGAGGCACTCTCGACAGAGCCAGCCCACCATGGGACGAGCGGGCGGGAGGACAAGCCTCGGCAGCGGCAGCTGACCCGGAGATTGCCATCGAAGCGTCTACGAAATATAGCATCAATAATAATAATAAAAAGCAATCCTGGGGAAGAAGGGTTGCCGCCTTGGTTTCCGTACCAAGGCATTGTAAATACTAGCGCAGGTGCGGGTTTGCGGCGCCAATGCAGCCGTCCGCCCATTGGGCTCTTAGTGATGGTCGCCAGGATACGACGGCTGCGATGAGACGGACGGCTCATGCTTGCAGCCAGAGCGCACAAGCAAGGTAACTAAAAGCAAGAGAATGAGTTGTCAAGAGCTGCCGTGAACCTCTAAAGTGTTTCATCCATGCGCAAACGGATTGCGCAGAGCGCTACCGACTCTGGTGAATGGTTCCTCCAGGCACGGCCGGCTCGGGCATTAACTCTAAAGCGCCGTGGGGCGTCGCCATTCGCCGGGGCGACGGTGAGCGAGCAGAAACGCCTGCCCGTGGTCCCGGACATATCCAGATCAAAACTTGACCTGGGCCGTGCTCCAGCTCTCGTGGGCTCACCTAAGACCACAGCGATGCCCATGCAACAACAGCGGCTTGCTCGGGTGAAAAGGTCCAGCCTCACCTAGGCTAGGTCTCCACCAAATCTGATATTCGGATTATGTTGATGCTCCCGGTGCCTACGCTGCCTGTGACACTGTATTGCCGTTGATGCGCTCTTTATAAGACGGGAGGGAGGTGCAAACGGGGCGAGATCAATTACTACACGAGCGACGTAGAAAGTTTTTGCCTCTGCTACTACGCGCGCTCTTTATCGTGCTGCGTCCAAAGCCAAGGGCAGCCTGTTATTATCGGAGTGGGCCGCGGAGAGCTTGGGGAGAAATGCCAGGTTAGGGAACCGAGGGGCTGCTCACAAACCGGATCTCCAGGGCGATAGACACATCCGGACGGGTGCCGTAAAAGGGAAGGGAAAACAAGGACAGTGACCAGGAAACCCCAAGAGACCGAAGTCTTGAAGGCAGGATTGCACATAACCTGAGGTTGCCTACCTTAATCATCAGTCGTACACCTAGGTACAGTACAGTGAAAGGCAGGAAGATTTTGGGTTGTGCACTATACGAGACAGGAGTGGTGCCTTCCTCTGGCTAGTGCTCAGAAGCCCTTGCGGGTCCAGTGTTGTGATTGCTGTCCAATCATTTCATGGAGCCTGAAGAGCTTAGCAGCGCCTGGCGACTTCAACTCTCGGGAAGGGCCGACAACAGGTGGCAGCCTAGCGCAACCCGGCCAACAGAATAGGGACCTTCTTAGGCATCACAGCAACGCTCGTATTTGTACTTCTTTCTGTCGACAAAGCTTTACTCTTTCACGGGACGGTGACTTCAACCTCGACAAAATCATTGCCAGTCTGCGTCTCTGTCAAGCTCCTCAAACATTGCAAGGCCGGCCTGAGGATCTGTGGCAACCAGATATCGGCCACCACCACACAATCCATCGACACCAAAATGGCAGACTTGCCACTTCGAATCATTGCAGAGAACGTTGAAGGGGAGCGTAGGATCACGCCATCGTGGAGCATCAGCCAACTCAAGACCAAATTAGAGCCCATCACAGGAGTGCCGCCCTCGTCTCAGCAGGTGTATCTGAAGACCTCAACGAACGAAAGGATTCCCATCGAAGCTGCGGACGAGGAAAACACCCCGCTGTCAAATTTCCCCCTGTCTGCCTACGCGGAACTTCATGTGAGTGCATATGACTTTATCTAGCCCTATGTCCCACCCAACCTCCGCCCTAGACGCCATCGAGCAACCCTCTAGATACGGTTGTGATCATCCTCCATACAATAATGCCCTCAGTCGAGCGTATGCAGATACATTTTGCTCCATCGACTTGAGTGTAGGTCATTCAGCGAGGAGATACGGCGGCAAGCGCACGCTACTGCAGTGCCATGGGGTACAAGTGATGGCGCGGGTTGTATCCCATCCTACCACCACACCCTAGACGGGCTACTACTGGCACGTTTTAGTTGACTATTGGTCTTGGGCTTCTGTCTCGGTGTTGTTCCGGATCGACTTCGACTATAGGACATTGTTGGAGTTGCGCTTCCTCCTTCTCTGATCTCCCTGATCCTAGTTTGAACGAGCACTATCCGGTCCGTTGGGAGGATTTGTTCACTCTAGTCGCACTGGAACGCACGGAACGTCATGAACCACAGAGTTGTGAGACAACGAGCTGATGGGTATTAACAGGTTGTCGACATTCGCCCCCCAGGGGCGCGGCCAAACTACACAGATCTCAGTGGCGTAGATAAGTATGTGATGCCAGACGAGGAGTATGAGAAGAAGACAGACTCGGTGCTTGCCTGGAAAAAGGCACAGAAGCTAGGACGCTTCGATCCCAACGCACCGAGCCATGAGCAGGCAAAAATTGCCGCCTTCGCCCAGGAAATCGATGCTCGCGGCATTGCTGTTGGCAAGCGTTGCAGGGTCGGCGGTGAGGATACTCGACGAGGTGAAGTCAAGTACGTCGGCGAAGTGAAGGATATTCCCGGCAGCATTGGCGCTTGGGTTGGTGTCCAGCTGGACGAGCCGGTTGGGAAAAACGATGGAAGCATTGGTGGTACAAGGTACTGGGGCGAGGAATCCGACCTCAAACGAGGCGTCTTTGTTAGACCAGAGCGGGTTGAGGTTGGCGACTATCCAATCCTGGATGATCTTGAAGACATGGAGGAGATCTGATATGATCCGACGTTGAATAGTACACGCAGATAGGAAGCTGCTCGCCTTGCGGTAGCTTGGCGGGCTTCGTCGAGTCTAATGGCTAAAGCTTCGCCAACAGACCTTGCTTCCTTTCCTACATACCCTCGGTTTCTTTTCTCCTATGGACACTTGAGGATAGTACTGCGTTCTCAATGCACTGCTTGATGACCAAAGAAGCACCCGGTAGTGCCATGAGCCTCACAACTTACGTGCCAAGTAGTGCCTGCTACTCCATGGCTCGTTCGTCAGTAGTCCAAGAATGGAACAGTGGTGTGTAGCAGGAATATCTAGTTAGCTGAACTTGACGCGTATGGCTGTACTACGATGGGCGCGACAATATGGCAGATAGCAGAGCCTCCACCTCACCTCTATGCCGATGCTTGCTGGCTCGATGTGGATTAGGATGCATCGAAGGTGAAATGCAGCAAACCCCCTTGAACCGAGTTGCAGCTCCGTAGTAATTATGAATTTAGCGTAGTCCTAGCTCTATGGCGAGCATAGCCACAGCAACCTGATGACATTCGTATGCTAAACTGGAGAAGATGGTATTGCCAAATATTGGGCTCTTTCGATGGCCGCGTACGCGACGTATTGTTGACAACCTCGCTTATCGAAATTAACCCACAGCCGCCTACGGCTTTCTCAACTAAGCAAACATCAAGAGGAACTAGAGGCTCCAGGCCAGCTTCTATCTGGTAACTAACTTGGAGGTGTTGTCAAGGTCGAGCCAGGAGGCAACCGGAACGAACTTAGCTTTTCTCCGGTTTGGGGTCTATGTTAAAGACGGTCACGATGCTCGCATCGGGGTTAACCTGTTGAGCAACTGGTAAACGACACGATTTCTTCCTCTCTCTAAGCCAATATGCCTTCCTTGCAAATGGCATCCTAGGTGATACCCGGGGAATAACAACAGGTCCCCAGTTCTTTAACCTTATCTCGGACGTGCAGACACGGGCCGCACCTCACCATCCAGTTCAGGCCCATCGTAGTCGCCACAAGAGGAGGGTAAGGCCCTGGAGAGGATCCAAAGAGGGTGTCCTGCCGGCACTTGGTCGGAGAATTCCTGGCTTTCTGGCCACTGATCGCATTCCTGAGATGCAAAGGTGCCAGGGTCTTGCATTTAGCCAGGGCTTAGCTGTCAAGGGCCCTGGAACGCTTGGTGTGTGAAGCTCAGACACTAGGCACAACGTTGTAGGAGGCGGATGTATCGCCTAGGGCGAATCTAGCAAGCGAAGTACTTGAGCCTTTCGAGTCTTTGGACGACGCCGAAGCATCCGGATCTGGGGATAAGAAAGCCTGCCTCCCGAGGAGTAAAGCTAAACTAACCCGTCGTTGCACCCGGGACCTCGCTCCAAGCCCGCATTTCCCTCTTACTGCCCTCCCCAGCGAAGTGAGAGGTTGTCGAGATGCGGCTTCTTACGGAATGCAATTGGATAGCATCAAGGCCGTCTGGGATCCTCCTCTCTCGGAGCATTTAATTCTCCATGGCAGGGGCTGGCTGGATTCGGGCAAACCCCCAGGCACCCAGTTCTTTTTTACGTGTGGTTGGTGTGGATAGTGTGGAAACGAGTTTGACATCTGAGACTGTGCCGGTAGATCATGGACTAGCAAAAAACTAAGGGTTGCGGTTGGCCAGGAAGCAGGCGAGCTCAAGGATCGCAGCCACAGAGATGGATGGAAAACGTTTGTTTCGCACCCATCTGCGAATCAACGTGACGAGCTGGAAGCCACCGCTCTGGAATTGCGATCAACGAGGCAGGACATCTCAACTTTAAGTGGCCGAACTAACATCTTTTATGCATCTTGCCGTCGTCGCAGTCGCAGTTGGGCGCTCGAACCTCCACTAGAGACCTCTTAAACCCGGATACCGGGCGCGCGAACGGGGGAGAGACGCGGTGCCCGCGCACGATACGTGCACGCTCATCTCTTGAGCGCATTGGTCTTGCAAGCTGCTCCACAAGACGGCGAGCGCCTTGACGATGTTTTGAGACGAGGACCCAGGGAATGGGCAAGCCAAGCTTGTCGTCCCAGCCTCACGGGCCCAACTCGAAGACCGGTTTGACGCAGCACAAGGTTATCGGCAGAGAGCTCAGACCAACTGAGGTAGGAAACAGGGCGTCATGCTACGGTCGCTCAATGGGGGGTTTGCGTGGCGTGTATGCTCTGTGTTGTATCCCTTGCGTGTATGTGTATCTGTCCGTCACGTATGCCCGGATCGGGGTTGGAGGCCTTGTGTAGATGTGACACGGCCGACCGGTCGGTATGGAGCCGACTGGGAAACCGCCCCGTCGGGTCGGCCGTTGAGAATGCAATTCGCTGTCGTGGGTGGGCGGCTGTAGCGGAGAAGGGAACGCGGGTAGGAGGAAAAGAAAGCCCACTTCCCGAAAATGAGGAGAGCAAGTGCGGTTCATCAGTTGGTTCATCGTAACTACCTTACCTTAGCTACTCCATATCATGTGTAAGGTGCCTGGCGAGCCCCGTCTTTTTCTTCCCTAGGCTGGCCTCGCGATCCCCGTACGTGAAGGAGGGGCGCCCAGTAACTTACGAATACAGGGCAGCAGGACGACGGGGGGGGCGCGGTGACGACACGACTACCGTACTAGGTACGAGAGCGCAGGGCAGGACACGAGGGCACGATCTGTGTGCCGCAACGAGAAAGCATGACTGAAGAGCCAGGCTCAGAGGCCGGGAACGCCTGTTCGGGCGCGTATCGCTTTAACAAAGTATGGCGCTAAAACAGGTTTGGCGTCTCAGAACCCCTCCCCAAACGAGGGGACTGCCACCACGTCACCTGCAAAACTGTCTCGGGACGCCCATCAACCACCACGCTGCCCTGTGCTGCCCTGCCTCGCCCTGCCCTTACCCTGCCCTCGCCTTGACTGCCTCCCCTCGCCCCTTGGCCGCGCGCGCGACCCTATGCGGACGAATCCTTGCACGCTCTGAGCCCGAACAGGCCTTTCCTCCTCTTTCTGCCCGTCAGCTGCCCTAACATCGCTTTTTTGCGAGCCCGGCCCAGCGTGCCCAGCCCGAGAACCGATGCCATAACAGATCAAACCCTTGGCGGTGGTCCGTCCTCCCCTCTTTGGCGGATACTTCGGAATCATCGTTGCCGCGACCTCCGTTGCGCGTATTCGCCTATCGACCCCCTCCTCGCCCTTGGTTGATCTGCACACGCAGCCGTTGGCCCTGCGATCTCATCCTTCTCCCCTAACGCCCTTCGCCATCGCGTATTGCTGGTTGCACTCCACCCCTTCGACTTAGCATACGCTTTTTGGCGACGATCAAGAGCCAAAGAAACAAAGCAGTGCGCGGGTAGAAGCAGCGGTCCTCTGCCGTCCCGATTGAGATGTGACCCCCCTGTCAGTCGGTCCCCTCCAAACATCCAAGCCATCCAGCCTTTTTTGTCCCCTCCTTTCCCTCTTTCCCTTTTCTTCCACCGTCCGTCCCGCCTCGCCCATCGATCGTTTCTCCAAACATCCCGCAACCATCTGATCCAGTCGAGTACGTGGCGACGTCGACCGTCGTCAGTGCCAGACAAGATGGTTTCGCCGCCGCTGCTGGTCATCGCGGGCGTCCTGTGCGCCGTCGCCGTCGCTGAGGATGCCGCCATCTTCTCCATGGCCAATGTCCAGGATTGGCAGCGCGCCTCCACCATGAAGCTCTCCCTCGCCCCCGAGGAGGGCGGTGCAATCCAGGTGTCGTACGATGTCATCCCGTTAACGACAACCCTGGGTCTCAATCAGACCGAGAGGACGCGAGGGGTAAGCACCCACAAATCGGAAATCCAGAGGCGGAGCGCTGCATTTGACGGTTGCGCCGCCGCCCGGCAGTCCAGCCGGCTGTCTGGCCGGTGTTAGTGGCGGGAAGTTGGCGCTAACTTGGTCCCAGGCCGTCTACATTCACGGGAATATTGTATCGGCGACTACCGCCAACTACGTCAACCTCACGAGCCCCGATACCGTCGCCTACCTCTCTTGCGACGACCTATCGAATACCTCCAACATCACGCCGAGCATGATGATGACAACTCTAATGAACAACCGACCGAAGGCGATACTCTTGTATACCACCAACGGCGGCTGCTGCGGGATCTCGGGAAGCTCCTCCAGCTTGCCGTACCAGACCATCTTCACCATGACGAGCACGGGCGAGGCCTGGGAAGCGCTTAATTGGACGGCCCGAGGCGACGGGTTGATACAGGCGACCATCTCCGGCAATGTATCAACGCCGGCCCAGGATAACCAGGACAACCAGGCCGGGAGCAACTCCGCAGTCGCGATGAGCATTCTTTACAGCATCACGGGCCTGATTACTCTCCTATTCCTAGTCATCATCGCTACTGGTGCCATTAGGGCGCACCGTTATCCTGAGCGCTACGGTCCCCGCTCCGCCTATGGCGGCCGCTCGAGGCAGAGCCGGGCCAAGGGGATTGCCCGTGCCGTGCTCGAGACGCTCCCGATTGTAAAGTTCGGCGAGTCGAACCCCCCCAAGCCCGACCCGGCCCTCGAGCTGGAGAGCAACATGCATGCCGCTACGCACGATCCCAACCTGGGTACTCGGCTGTCCGCTATCCCCGAGGAGCCACAACTGGCCCAGCAACGCCAGTCTGGAATGCCGACTGTGCAGGAGTCTGGCGCGGGCCATGATGCCCGAAGCGTCTCGGCACCGAGCGAGGCAGCCGCGGGAAGTAGAGCTAACAGCCACGCGGAACCGGCTGGCGATGAGCATCTGGGCTGCTCCATCTGTACGGAAGATTTCAACGTCGGCGAGGATGTCCGTGTACTGCCCTGTGACCACAAGTTCCACCCGGCTTGCGTCGACCCGTGGCTGATGAACGTCTCCGGCACATGTCCGTTGTGGTATGCTTGGTCCCCCGCCTCCCCTTCCTTCAGCCCCCCCCCCATAAACTACCTATGAGTGATGCTGACCTTACCCCAGCCGGCTCGACTTGAGACCACCCGAAGAGCAAGATAACGTCGTGACGCCCGACGACATTTTGCAGGTGCCTCTGCCACCGCCATTAGACGCCGACGGGAACGAAGTGCAGGACGGCGGCAGCTCGAGTAACCAGGCGAGAAGGTCCTCGCGCCTCCTGGACTTGCACCGCCTAAGGCATGCCTCAGTCGAAGAGCGAATGGACATACTCAGGCGCCACGTGTCACAGCCACAACAGTCGGGTTCATCACCAGACGGAGATGCAGAAGAACACGGCCGCAGAGCCCGACTCGCCGATCGACTGCGTGACAAGTTCCGAATCCACACCCGGACCCTACCTGCAGGGTCAGCATCCAGCAGCTCTTAGGTGCAGCTGCCGTTGAAGGGAAAAAGTTGTCTAAGCCAGGTTTAATGTCTGGCTTCGGTAATGCTATTAATGGATGGGACGTACGGATGACATGACGACCTCTTTCTTCTTCAGTGTCCATTCTAGGGAGGAAAGACAAATTGCCTGCGTGCTCGGTCATTGACGGCCGGAAGAGAGCCCCGGACGAAAGGCTTGAGTCGCACACCCTTTGGGACCTTTGCTGGTGCTTTTGGGTTGCTTAGACTGGCGTTCTAGAGACGGGATCAAGCTCGTAATGCGGGCTGGGAAGTAATTGCATTGCATGGAGTTCGGCGGCGCAGTGGACGGCAACGCTGGAGATCCCAGCGCCTAGGCGAGCGCGTACGGCCCAAACTGTTTCTACGCTGGGCGTGCCTAGTTCGTGTGCATACTTAGGATACAACAAGATACGAGTGACATAAAGAAAGAAAGCATATAACACCCACAGCAGGCTTCCGCTCTTCTTTCCCGCACCGCTTAAGCAGGATAATTACTGGGCTTCTGGTGGCACTGAGACAGTCTCAGGGCCAGCCACCATGGCCGTGTTGTCGCTGGCGAGAGACACATCCCCGGCTCCAGCGCGGCGACAAGGTGGGGGAGGAGAAGCATTCTAGCGCAACAGCATGTCGCGGATGGGTACCCCGTTGAAAGCATGGGTTCCGTGTGGTGTCTTTGCCCTGCCTTAGCCAGGAGGAGGGTCCCGCGGTCCTCCTTGATTAGGGGAAGCATCTTCGCTGCATGTCTTGGACGTGCGATCAATTTCCCATTTCGGGACTATTGCAGCAGGTCCTGAGATATCGCTTTCTGCACAAGGGCTAGAAGGCAGATGCAAGAAGAAGGGATAAGAAGCGATTTTATCCCCCCCCTTCTCCAAAGAAAAACAAAAGAAAAAAAAAGAGGCCTTAGAGATCACGAGGAACAGAAGGACGTCTGTATTCATGAGATACTTATCCCGCACTACTGGGCAATATGGACGAGGAGGAGGTGGCAGATGAGTTTGAGCCGCGTATACCACCCCTGTGTCGATCCCGAAGCCTAGTGGCTCGGAGCTTTCCCGAGGCCGTGTCCCCTCCCCCGCCAGAAAGCAGGTGTGCCTGTGCAGGCCAGGGGGCACCTCGAACCGAAACTATAGATGTGCTGTCCAGCCCAGCTCAGCTCAGCTCAGCTCAGCCTTCAGCTAGGAGACTCTCAAGATAGCCAGACATTGGCTGCGTGTGCAAAGTGAGCGACAGGGTCGCAAATGACCTACGGTAATACCTGCATACTATTTGAGCCCAAAATAAAATGAGAGAGGAGGCCGTCGCCGATGCGGCATGCGGGATGCGATCGATATCTGAGATCCCGACACGGCAGCCTAGCCAACCAACCAGTCACAACTGCCAGCTGGACCCCTTACCTCTTCCCTCTCCCTCCCCAAGGCAGGTCCAATCAACGTAGTCGCCTCCAATGACGATGCGCCCATCTCTCTCCCGCCGAAACTCCCAATTGCCTACCTATCTGCCTGCCTATCCTGGGTACTGAGGTTAATGACACCAACATCTCGATAGTGGTGGGATAGAGTTTTGGCAGAGGCAAGGGCCTCCCAGTCGTCGGCGTTGGATCCTTTAGCAGTTGTCATGTCGATCTTTCTTTAGATCTTCAGAGAATAATAGAGATGGGGGAATAGCGCACGATAGAGTTTCGACCGTCGACGAGCGGCGCCGCTAACCTCGGACGCGGTGCCTTCCCCGGCGCGCTTTGGCCCGCCCGATCTAGATAACATCCCGGCAAGGGCCACTACACCAGTCGTGGTCGCGCGCCGCGGGATCGGGAATGTGGGCCGCCGTCCCCAACAGTCTGGAAAGCGCCGGTCTCCAAAGAAGGATGGGTCGCGAGTGTGAAGATGTTGGCGGGCTTCTTTTGGCCGTTGTCTAGAACTATTGCGCCGCTCAAGGCTCGGCGGCAAGGAAGAGCCCAGCCCCGGGGCGTCGTCGGTCGAGATGGTGCTCTGGATGCTCCGGCCGGATCGCGCCCCCCCCGTCGTTCGTCTCTAGCATTATCGACCCTAGCTCGCCTGTCCTCATCTTGCCGGGAGCAACGTCCGCGGTCGAGATTTGTTCAGCTCTCGCCGTCCGGTTTGATGCAACGATCTGTCATCAGGGCCGGAGAGACATGGCGTTCCCTGGCACGGCGCGCCATTGGTGGCCGGCGGAAGGGACGAGGCCACGGAGTTCAGCACTGGCGGTGCGCCATCCTGCAGCTGCGTCTTTTCTTCCTCGCCAGCAGCAGCGCGCCCTGCTCCAGCTTGCCGTGCCGCGCAGCTCCCTGGTGAGTTGCTTTTCTCTGTCCCCTAGCCCCGCGTCCCCAGTTGCAGAGCTATGCATAGTGGGCAACGAGCTGTGCTCCCCAGCACCCAAGCCACTCACTATAGCGTGCTGCGGGTCTCGCACTAGTCTGCCGTCCGCGGGACGCCACTCTCCCTTTGTGCGCATCGCCTTGAGAGCCTAGTGTAGGTCCTCGACACGGAAGGCCAAAGGCGCCTTCGCCAGGGGCCCTTATTCGCCAGGAAGCCCAGTCGAGACCATCTCCCCCTGCTTTGTCTCAAAAGATCCAAAGGCCGCAGAGCGACGTGCAAGTGACAACAAGACATCACGGGCCACCCACTGGTGGCGTCAGCACAAACGCTGTGACTGGCTTCAGTGGCTTAAACTTCGACTAGGCATTGCCGTGTCCCTCCTTCCCTGCTCTTAGGCTACCAGGTCGGCCAACCAGACCAAGTAGTCGTGAAGCCATGCCCTCCCCTGTTCTTCGGGCCGCCCCCCCCCCCCCCCCCCCCCCCCCCCCCCCCCCCCCCCCCCCCCCCCCCCCCCCCCCCCCCCCCCCCCCCCCCCCCCCCCCCCCCCCCCCCCCCCCCCCCCCCCCCCCCCCCCCCCCCCCCCCCCCCCCCCCCCCCCCCCCCCCCCCCCCCATCACTCGCAGTGGGCGCTCTGTGATACTATGCTATGCACTTTCGCTCCCTCCGCGCAAGATCCTGCGGCTTGTTCCGGGGCCGTCTGACGAATGTTTGCGCCTCGGGCCCAGCCAGTGCCGCGGCCCAAGGCGACTGCTAGCTAGGATGGACAGCGCCGAAATCCATGTCGAGACAAAGCTGGGGCTGTTAGGTTGGACAATCGATGAGGACCGGCGTCCGTGGTTAACCAGCGGCGCTGCAGGCTGTCTGTTCGCCCTCTAGCCCATCTCTCAAGCCAGAGGGGAGAAGAAGCTGCATCGGCCGGTAGATGAGCACTGGATTCGGCAAGTCACACCTGCCGGCATCATGCAGCCACAAGTGCCCCAAGACTAGTGGCTTTCTTAGTCCCAGTTGTGCAGTTCGTCCAATGTCTCTCTTCCTGGGTACCTGGTAACGAACGCCCTCCACACTGCCGACTGGAGAGCTATATATCATCAAACCGTCGCCACTTTGGGGTCCCCTAGCATGTGCAGTCCATGGGATGTCTGTCTTATGCCAATCTTCCCTCAGGATCGGCAAACCAGCGCTGGCTGAGCACGGTATTTAGCATCTGTTGCTCTCAAGTTGTTTCCATATCTTGATTTGAGGGCCTCCTTCTTTACCCTCCCTCTTGTCGCCCTTGGTGTTAGCTGAGGCTCGTCCCCCGGATCAACCGACGCTCCATAAGTGAGCACAGCGCATCATGGCTCCCTCTTGGACTGAGGCTCTCCTCCTGAATCGGGATGATGGCACCAGCCCTCCCGCTGTCTATAAGGAGCCCCTGGCTGGAGTCATCACCAGTGTCATCCTCGCTATGGGTTCTATCGGTCTTCTCTCTTGCTTCATCAGTAAGCCCCACTCCATCTGAAGCCGCACAGGTCTCAAGAGGTCGGCATCCACTGACAACGTTGTGTCAACAGCACTAAGGGTCGGGGCGATCAAGTCGTGGTCTAGCCTTCCATACGTCCAATGGCTTGTATTTATCATCTATATCGACTCCCTCCTCTTCGTCTTCGCTACCGGTATTCTTCAATTCGGCCTTGGAGTTAATCTCTCGCTGTCTGTATGCGAATCAGCGATCCTGATCTGTCTAATCTTCTATGTCACTACTAAGGTAGGTTCCCTTGTTGAAAGTCAAGTATGCAGCTGTACCAAGCCGCGGGCTAACATGGTGACCTTTAGATCGTAAGCCGCCCACCTAACCGATTTTCTGTGGCGACGAATAAAGTTTTAACGCTTGCTAGTTGATTTATCTCTTCTTGGTAGAGAAAGCGGTAAGAAGTCATCTATCCAAGAGATACACGGCGACAGTTGACTTATTAGCCTATAGCACATCATCCGGGCAAACAGCAAGAAGGGTCGATTCAAGTCCAAGCTATATCTCTTCAACTCGTTCGGGATGATGGGTCAGTATCTTGGATCTCAGTGATTCTCCTTGGAAGCGCCATACCTAACCTTGTCTCTATAGGGATGTATATGATAGTCGTCGTGCTCAACTTCGTCTTGTAAGTTGATCTCCCGTCTCACCAATGAACTGATCTTTAACACCCCTCATAGCCGCATCACTCGGATGGAAGACGGACAGTGCATCATCGGGATGCAGCGGCTCGCCATGATTCCCCTCATCGTCTTCGACCTTCTTGTCAACGTGAGATGCTTTGTTACCACCTCGGCGTGCTGCAGGAGCTAACAAATCTAGGTGTACCTGACCTTTTTGTTCCTCATCCCACTCTCCAGTAAGTGTCTCCTTGGGTAATTTGGCCAAAATATACCCTTGTCTAACCGAGCGCAGGTCTCTACACGTTCAAAAATTTCCAGAAAACACCGGCGAACGTAAGACTAAGGACTGTGGCCTTCCGGACCTTTGTGGGATCTTGCTGTACCCTGGCTAGTAGCATCATGTTCGTACCTTATCTCTTCGTGCACTTCCCGGGCCTACCTAACTAGCTCCACTCGGCAGAAACTTATCGGTTCTTATGGCGCTCAACGGCGAACCTGGCTGGGTATGCCTAATGTGCTGCAACTGCGATGGTGAGTTCCTCTCTTTGCCTGGGAAACTATTTTACCAGAGGCCGGAGCTAACCATTGGATTCCAACAGTTCTCTTCACCTCTGTCGTCCTCCAATGGGTCACATCGCCCGACAGCCAATCTGGCGACACGTCTGTCTCTGCTTCCCGCCACCACCACACAGCCAACGAGGAGCTCGGCGAAATGAGTCGCAAGCGGGCCTACGATACCGAGGACCAACGCCAGCAGACTAGCGATGGAACGATTCAACACCCGAATCGGGACCGCCGCCGCAGCGACACGAGCAATGAATCGTCCCACGTTGCTTCTAGCACCAAGGCCATCGTCGACGACGTCGCTGATATTGCGCGGGATAGCGCGACGCGGGACGGTCCTGAGCTATCGCCTACGAGTGGAAAGACATTGTTCTACGAGGGAGAGGGCCGTGGGATCTCCACCGCTGTGCACGAGGTTGACCCCGACGGACACAGCTTTGGCCGGGCAGTGGCGCCTGAGGTACATGTTCATGTGGACTACAGGGTGACACAGAACGCCGCAAATCCTGGCGACCCAGGGATAGGAAATACAGTCACGATCGAGTCCGGGCCAGGAGATGAGCCAGCGAGACGGATGAGGGGAGTGGGTCGAGGTATTTAAGCCAAGGCAACACGGCGGTTTGTTTGAATGGGTGGCAAGGAGACCAACGGGAATCTATGTTTTGATCATTGGTGTTTGTGCAGGCGGTTAGTCCAAATTCCCACCGGAGGAGGGGGCAGGGGAGGGGAGGGGGGGTTTCAGGAGTTCAGGACAAAGGATCAGGCGCCACGACTGGGCTGAATGAGACACTTGCTTCCGCGTACAGAACCTCGCTATCACTAGCAACTACAGGCAGGGCTAGAACTTGCAATGTACAACAAGCTAAATCCACCATGAATGTGTCTCTCCCTCTATCCTTGCGACCATGTTCTCAACCAGCTAATATCGCCCCCCGCTGGCCGTACCCGGGCCTTGCCCCATACCAAATCTTCGTATACTTGGAGGCAACAATTGCTTCATTATCTCATGCTCGTGAGAGCCCAGTCTGTGCTGCTTCTGCTCGTCGCAGCGCATTGATTAAGGCATGGCTGCCGCCTCGCCCTGTGAGGAACTCTGAGAAGGCCCTGGGAAGACCCTGACTGCCTCCCAAGTCTTGGGGATCCCCGCTAGACAAACGGGGCCCTCGTGGCAGCCTCGGCGTGGATGGCTGCGGGTGAAGAAAGAGTAAGCGCTCGCCGCCATGTTCCACTCTGAGGACGTCGGTTAGGGCCTGGAAAAGCTGTGTCTCGGAGTATCTTGACACCGGACTCATGGGTGTGGAGAGCTTAGAGTGACCTGTCAGCTAGGGTTTGGAAACAGGATTCCACACGAGGGCTAAGATTAGCGGTCCTCTCTGGAGTCTCACGAATTGCGCGAGCGCAGGGCCAAGAACCTGCGGGCGTCAAGTGATTCGACGTACAGGTGGGTTTGGCAGCGCCGTCAATTTGTACATGCGAGCAGGGTCTTGCCAGAAAAGAACAGGCAATCCCAGTTCTTCTTCAAGCGAACAATGCCCACAATGCTTAGGTGCCATAAGTCACCATGTGGCTCTAGCCGTTGTTTTCGGTGAAGCCATCGGCACAACGTGTAGAAGCAGACATCGAGTCTCATAAATTTTCCTTTGTCGTGGGAACCAAGAGATCTAACGGCCCCCAAGGAACCCTCTAAAACACCAGGCGGCAGCATCAGGCCGCTCAGACACCCCTAGCTAGTTAAACCCTGAGTGCAAAGCGAGCCTTTCTTTCTGTACTTTGACGGGGAGGGCCTCTAGGATCTCTTGGAAGCTTCTGCAAGGAATGGGAACTTGGCATGTCACATGATGTAAGCTTCGGCGTCGAGGATGGCCAAGACCAGGATTTCGGCAAAGCGCCATGTGTGGAGTGCTGGGGGAGACACGCAGGCGAGTGCGTATTTTGTTGCATGGCTGCGTCCTTGCCATGGCTTGGTACGAGTGAGAGGCTAGCTATACTTGCGGGCTTGAAAGCCAGAAAACAGCCCCGTTGGCTCATTGTTGGCCCTTCTGGCTCTCTGTATCTTTTCGTATGACCTATAATAGTAAATGTGAGACAGCAACTTTCGAATTACTACGCTAACAAACATGGAAGGCTGAAAAGAACAATAGAGCAAGACATGACTGTCAGGGGTTCCGACATGAACGATACCTTGAGCGGGCCGGCACGGCTCGCGTCCCGCCGTACATGGGTACCTAGATGGATGACGGGTCAAGCATTCCTCTCCCTGCCCGAGTGGTGCACAACGTCACTTGTACAGTATGTGCACCTGGCAGCACTCAGTACGTGGCCTGGAATTCGACGCTGCAACTAGGTCTCGACGGCATCCCGGGGTCCCCTTGAGGCTGAACGTCGAGCTCCCGGAAGAAAAAAGAAAGTAAGCTGCCTAACGCAGGTAGCCACCCGGCCCCCTAGGTGGCTGCACGGCGTGAGACAACAGGCTTCGATAGTCCAGGCGTTAGTGTATGTCAAACTGAGAAGGTGGTGAGCCTTGAAATCTCTCAGCTGGGGCTCTCGGTTGGACGAGATGGCTTGCTTCCTTCACCATTTCGCCACCATCATGGCCCCGCACTTGCTCCCTCGCGAGCACGAGACAGTGTTTGACAGCCCGACAGCTGCTACTTGCTACTCCACAGCGGTTGCTCGGCGTTTCTCCCGTCAGTGGATGCACCGTGTTTGACAAAATACCTTAAATCGTCCCAACAGCATCTGCCTGCGGTCCGCCCCCAGGAAAGCTCCGCAGACAATAATGCTGGTGCGTCAATGCCGTTGAGCCTTGCGCCACCTGGCCTGAGTCCGGCTACCAGCAGTTTAGCTAAGCATCTTATTAGACGTCACACAATACGGCTCCATGTTGGCGGCGAAGGGCGGGGCCGCAGCTCCTTTTGATTGCCGGTCGTAGCTCATCATAAGTCTATCCGTGATTTGGCTGATCAGATCCCTTTTCTATGCCCCTGACGTACAGTACAGCTGTAGGGCTGCTGTGCCCATCTGGGTCAGGCCAGTCCACCGTCTCGATTCCGCCAGGTGAACCAAGATTGCGAATAACTATTTACAATTGAAGTAAAGCGGGTAGGTATCTCGAAGCCCTCATATGCTACTGCTCCGCGAAATATCCATGGAGGCAGTATAGAAAAAAGTGTCCCTAAGTGCTGATACAACGAATGGAAGAAGGGTAAACAGGCTCAAGAACCGATCACGCGTAGGCGAAGGTGTTTCCGAAGCTGCTAAGGGTAGTGCCCGACGAAATCAGGCTGTTGGCGCCGACCATGAAGTACGAGTAACGCTCGACGAAGCTGTAGGTCGGGTTGGAGTCCATCTCCTTCATGACCGTCTGGAGGAACGAGTTGATCGTGTCCGCATCGCCAGTGGGAGCGAACTCGGTGATCCAGATGGGGAGGTTGACAGCGTTGTGGACGTTGACGAGATGCTGGAGGAATTCGTCTGTGTTGGGCGCGTTGTACCAGTGAACTGCCACGAAATCCAGCTTGCAGTTGCCGGCGCAGGCAGAGACGAACGACTTGAGCCAGTCGATGCCCTCACCAGCGTTGTTGCTGTTAGTGATGGCAGGGGAGCCGATTCTGACACGCCCGGCGTAGGGGACCACGAGTCGGATGTGGGCGGAAGCAGCATCCGCGGGCGTCATGTCTGCCTGGCCAGCGTTGTCAGGCTCGTTGAAGCTCAGGATGTTCTTGCAGCCGTTGGCGATGGCCTTCTCAACGTTGTTGGCCCAGGTAGGCTCGTGGTTGGAACCAGTACCCCAGAGCATGGGGACGAACTCGATGCCGGTAGAGCCACCGTCGTCGGTCTGGCCCCAGTTGTACTTCCACGACACCTTGGAGCTGGAGCCGAGGAATCCTGAGAGGAGGTTCTTGTCATTGTAGGCCAAACCACGCTTCTTGGAAGAATCTGTAGAGGAGCTAGCCGCAGCCGTGGTCGCGGCCGCAGCCGCGGGCGTCGACGAAACCGGGGCGACCTGGATGGGGACCTCGATGCTCACGACTGGGGTCGGCTCAGGAGTAGTCTCAGCTGGTGTGGTGGAGGTAGCCAGGGTAGTGGTTGGGGCCGCAACTTGCACCACGAAGGTGGGGCTGGTGGTCGAGGTAGCTGGCTCAGGCTCGGGAGTCGAGGTCGAGGTGGTCGAGGTGGTCGAAGTGGTCGAGGTGCTGGTTGACGTGGGAGCGACCGAAGCCACTGAGACCTTGGACGAGTGCCGGCGGCGGGAGGCGGTATAGAATAGCTTGGACTTGGGGGTGGGGGTGGGCGCACCACCGATCCAAACCGTCTCAGTGATAAAGTCAGTGACGTACGCGATGTTTGTCACGACATTCTTCTTCTCGAGGTGGGGGTGGGCGTGGCGATGGATGTTGGCGCCCACTGCCTCGTGGGCAAGGGCCAATGTGACGAGGCCAACGAGAGCCTTGGAAAACATCTTGATATGGGGTACTGTTTGGTTGGCGAGAAACGGTTGGCGAGTTCAGTTGACAAGTCGGGCCAGTCCGTGTCTCAGTTCTTTTATAGATGTCTGAAAACCGAGAAGGTTGTCACAAGATTGGGTTGTTGCGAGCGTGCGGGCGGCTTTGTTGGGTGCTTTGTAGCTGGTGGTTGGTGAAAGGAAGGTCAAGATAATGAACGAGGTACGGGGGCCAGCGGACCACGCGCAAAGGGAATGAATAGGCGTATCGTCAGATACAAGCCGGATAAACGCGAAGTGAGAAGGAGTGTGCAGAGTCGCAAGTGAGTGTGTTTTGGGTGGTCGTCGCCGTCTATCAAAGAGGCAAGGCAGGCGGGCGGGAGCGGTGACGAGACACAAACGACTGCAAGTCGGGTCGAAGCTGGCGACCGGATGGTGGATGAAAAAGAAAGATAAGGTCGGATGAAAATGAAAGGAAGGGAAGCACACAAACCCAGTGTGAGAGGTGGAGGGTGAAAAAGGCCAGAAAGGAACGAAGTCACCGAGGTGGGTGGGTGGAGGACATTTTATGGAAGAGGGGCCAGGTTGTAAAGAGTCCCCGTATCTTGGTGGTGTTGACCTGAGAAAATCTGTAAGTGAACAGGGGCTCCCCCCACCACCACTAGCGCGAGGATTGGCAGGCACGGCCAGGGGCTATTGCGGACCGGACGAACCGGGGCTGGTCTGGCTTGCCCAGGAGGCAGGGGTAGGTGGATCCCCCGCCGGATATTTTCCGCTTGGCCAATCAAGGGAGGTCAGCGTGAGGCAGGAGGTCAGGTACCACCGCACGAAGGCAGACTGGCCTCGACCTAAGAGGGCCGCGCGCCTGCAGTGCAGCGTCGCGTAATGGAAGAGTGGCCAAGTCATCTACGTACTGTACCTACGGAGAATCTACCTACGCAGCAAATAGTACACACTACGGCAGCCCGTCCGTTTGAATTCTTACTGCCGACTATTGCAGCCTAGCTGAACGTTCGCTTCCTCCCATCGCAGGTGCCGAGAGCTGTCGCATGCAACGACGAGGAGAAAGCGCCAGCCTGGTCTTCACAGCTGCGATCGTACGTCTTGGGCTCTCGGCTCGACGCTGAGCTGAGATTGCCAGCCCCAAGGTGACGACTGCTTCAGACGACGCACCTACGCACGCACTGGTAACCCCTAGCTAAGGGCGCTGGCCCCCCCGCTCTCCCAGGGGTTGCCTGTCTCCGCTAGCCACCGGCCGGCCTTGGAAAACCCCCCCCCCAAAAAACCAAACCAACGAACTGGGTAGGTAGGTACAGTACGGTGCCACTTCCATAATTATGTACATGCGTATCTGGACCTGCATCCCGGCCTAGGGATGATGCTGCACGACGCACAGTACAAAGGTAGGTAAGCTGAGCACCGAGCCCCTCGGCAGGCGCCCCTGCCCAAGGGCACAATCTTTCTCCCTCCGAGTCAGACCAAAATGGCGCCACTGGAGGCACCACCAGCCGCCCCAGTTTGACACTGCTACCATCGCGCCCTCGAGCCGCTGACTCGACCTATGGGCAAGCTGCATGCAGCCTGCATGTGTTGGTCTGTCGAGCCAGTTTGGGGGCGTCTCGCCAAATCGCTGTGGATCAAGGGTAGGACCAATGCAAGCCATTCCAAAATCCCAGCTGGGTCACATCAGCTGCAGGAACAAGGCACACACTCACGCCCCTCCCGCCGCCCGCCCCCTCGTCTAAATCGAGGCCCGACTTTGGCCGGACAGGAAGGCGAAGTGCCAAAGGCGTCCGTTTTTAGCCCTTCGTATGGTAACCTCTTTGTGGATACGATGCTGCTAAGTACAGAAACCCAGCTCTCGGGGATGCAAGTGGGGAGGCTTGCGCATGCTCAGCCAAGGTATCGTGGGCTCGCTCTAATACCGCTCACGAAAGTCCTGTCCGGCCCCTCCTTCCTGGCCAAAGTAGCACGAGGAGCGCGGAGTCCTTGTTTGGAAGGCGAGCGGGCGGCTGTTCGGCCGGCGCCTGACGGTGCACGAGAGGCGGCTGCATCACCTCGGCCTGGTTGCCTTCGACTTGTCTGTGCCCGCGGACGTGTTGCTATTAGACGGCATGCCTGGACGTTGGCAATTGCAGACGCCGTCTTTCAGGTGCGAGGTTCCAAGGTAGTCAGGCTCGTCCCGTTGATTCGGCCCACGTTTCTTCCCGCATCGGGCTTGGTCGTGTTTGGCTTAGTTTCTTACGTGGACAAGAAACCCCTGGCGCGGTTTCTTGGTGTGACCCCGCTCCGATTGACAGCGCACCATGGTGAAACAACAAGCGAAATTGCGTCCGCCGCCACGGATGGGGAGGACGCGCACATCCCCTGAGATGGCGCCAATGATCCTCGATGGCAAAAAGCTTGTTTTTTTTCTCTCTCTACTATGGTCCCCTCTTGCTTGGGCAAGGCGAGGCAAGGGTCTGGCGGCCAGGCTGACTTGTTCAGTGTTTGGAGCCAGAACAGGAGCAAATAAGTCAAAGATCACGCCAAAGTGTACCCGCTATGTACCGTGCGTACCGCATGGCGCTGGGACCCGCCCCCATCACAGACAGTGCCACTGTGAGAAACGGAGACGTGGTGAGCTACCCGAATGGTACAGTCAACCGGGAACGAAGAAGCGGGGCCAAGTGGCCTGGCTCCCGGATCACTGCCCGGCTCCGACAAGGCGCGACCTCTTTTCTCCTTGTGGACCGAGAGTGAGGGGAAGCACGCCGGTAGTTATGTTTCCGCTCCTTGTGGTGTTCTAGATGCCTTCCTCGATATTGGCGTGTCACCGCGTCCTCATCTTTTACTCGCTCATTGCAACGCTCTTGTTTACTGTTGATACAGTGGCCTCTGTTACCCACCATCTCGATCGCCTTGGTGGCTAAACAGAAACCGGGATCCAAACTATACCCCGAAGCCATTATCGCCCGCAGCGTCCATGTGGCCTCTGCATAGCGTCATCCCACGAGGAAAGTCCCCGGATAATGTGGGCTTTTGGCTATCTTACCGGGCACCGTCAAGCATTGCCGGGTTGGTGGAAGCAGCCTTGCTCCCGCGTACGGGCCTGCCAAGGCAAAGCGGTCGCTCGTCTTACCCTATTTGCATTTACCCGTGCGTTTCTCCCAAAGCTGTCGCTATATAAAGGTTACCCTGCCTCACCGGTGGTTCTTCTGTGTTTCTTTGGCTCCTCGACTGGGCCCATGTAACACAGCCTCAGCAGTCAGCGGTGTAATTGCGCGCCTGTTGACTGGTAGGGATATGCGCAGCGATAGGTGGAGCCGAGTCTCGCCGCGACGAAGCTAGGTACGTAGGGATGGTACAACACATCGAAGTATCACCACTTGTGGTGGAGTGGACGGTGGTAGGGGAGATCGGCGTTAGTAGGCAGCACCTCGCCGGAGAACCTCCCGGACCTTGTTATGGAGCCGGAGCCAGCGGGCCGTCTCCTCCAGCTCCGATGATCATAATCTTGTAAGTACTTCAGTATAACTGTAGGCTAGGCTATGGTTTCAGCTTCACCCTCGTACAAAATGGTTGCTTGTATGGCACGATGGTAATTGGCCGATGCCTTTCGTAGTCTGTCAGGGATCCATGGCTCTCGAAACATATCAGCAAGAGGCCCTCGTGGACAATGTAGACCTCGGTCCGCATCCACCGGGACAAGGTAGCCAAGACGCATTGCGAGAAGAATATGGTACGAAAAAAACCAACTATGGTGCGGATTTATGGCGTATTGCGAAACTGCTTCAGAACCGCGGGTTTCGAGTGATTGCCTAGATGCTATCGGCAACTATCGTAGCTTATGCACCCTTTCATCCTACCTGAACCGAGTATCCTCGATCGCCCCGCGTCCACGCTTCGACTGTCAACGGTGCTGTGTACTGGTGCTTTCCGTACACAGTCTGCCTTCCGTCCCACTCAGGAATGCTGCCGTCCTAGATAACCTAATAATGGCCCGGAGACACGGATCTCAGGGGTCTCACTGCTTTTCATGCCGCAGACAGATGCCCTTCGGCAACCAAGACTATTGGGCTCACATACAACGGCGTTTGTATATAGCCATGTCAGAATCGCCACATGTCCTCTGCGGCAGGAGATGGTTGTCTTGTTCCATCCCACGGCTCAGTATGGCCGATGGTCCCAACTGCCATCTTGAACCTCATTTCATCCTGGTATAAGTTGAGTGAAGAAAGCTAGTTGCTCTCAACTCTCAGAAGGCATTACCCGCGCGGGAAGTGGACTGGGGGAGTTGCTTCTTGGTTCTCCGTTAGCTCTATACCATAACAGCTGGAGTAAATACCTACCGGAAAACTCAGGCTCCCCTTGCTTTCCCGCGTACCGTCGAGACGAACGCATCTCAGACCTGCCCGAACGACGACCAGCTAGATGGGGGAACGGGGCTGGAAGAAAAGGGGAGGGCTGGGCTGGAGCAACTGGCTTCTCGGTTGCTGCTTGGAGACGCGAGGGATGCCACGGATGAGCCACGGCAACACTTGTCCATCGTTCTCGCTCCTTCTGACTGACCGGCCAGCCACCTCGGATGCCATGGGCCTTTTGTCGGTATTCATCTAGCTTCATATTCGATCGCCTCCCGTTTCAAGATAGGCGCCTGCTCTCCAGCGCGGACGGGCCGAATACTGCATCGCAGAAGGGTCTGTGGGACGCGCAAGACCCTTCATCGCGAACCACTCAACGCGACGAAGACACATAACAGCATGTCGACCCTAGCTAATGATCGCCAAGAGCGGCTACCACACCGCAGCTTTCTCGGGTTCGAGATAAGTTGCGAGGCTCGTCACGCGAGCACCTCGTTCACCGACCCAATCCTAGCGCCAGGTCCCCGTTTCTGCATCCCTTGGATCGTAGCCAAGGTGCCGTTTAAAACCAGGCCGGGGGGGACCGGAACGGTCGAACAAGTCCTGACGCGGCCCATAGGGCAGATCGATACCGCCTGGATCGACTTAGCGGCCGGAGCCCTGGGAGGGGCCACTCGGCAGTCGTGCCGAACGGGGTTGGATCGAGGCAAGCGACCGATATATCGTGGCATCAAATCGCGCATGCCTAGCCGATTCGAGGGCCAAGGGTATCTACATGTCTATATGGGGAAATCCGAGGAACTTGCGGAGGCTGAAGGGGGTTATCAAGTCGGGGTCCCAAGGACGTGCAACAAAGGCCTCATGCAATGGATGCGGGCTGTCAAAATGCCTCAAGTTCGCAGCCCTGTCGTAGGATTCGACAGTACGACTTCAGGCGGCTCTTCTCTACGGTTGTTTCCGGCGCCTAGTCGGCGTCTAGACGCATTGGGCAGCGGGAACAACAGACGAGGACCTATATCCTGCTACGGGGCCGCGATGCCATTGGCCGTGGGCTATTTGATAGCCACGTCCCAATCAGGGTGCTGTCGGGCATGCAAGGCTGGGGGCAGAAGGTTCTTGCCTTTGATTGTTCGGTAGGTCGCCCCGGGCCTGGATCGGGGATTCACGGAGGGAAATATTACCCGCATGACCCTTTGACCTCCGTGGTGGCTCCCGCGAGTGGATAAGCGCATTGGAAGCTGACCGGGGGCGGTTGGCGGTGCCCGGCTTCCGTGTGGACCACCAGCTCCCCGACGTCCCGTGCAGTTGGTCCTCATCTCGTCCATTGTCCAAATTGCATACACTGGGGGGGCCCCGGCGGAGATGCGTCACGCCACACCCGGAGTCGTCATTGGCGTTCCTTAGGCTCCAAGCAGGGCGAACTCTGGGGCTCGATCAAGCTGTGGGATTCCTTTCAGCTCTTCAATGATGCAACGGCGGGGGCCAATAGCGCGCGAGCCCAGCGAGACAAGCGAAGGCTTGTGAACACCGCCACGCCAAAAGAACGGGCCGGGAGACGGGTGCAAGCCCAGGGCATGCTTATTGGCGTATGTATCGGGAACTCTTGGCACCGGTCCCTGCCCCCCCCTCTTCTTTCCCCTAGAGCAAACGGGCTTTCCTAGTAGGCGATGATCTCTAGGCACACGTGATGTAGTGTATGCTTCACATCCGCTCCCGCTCCTGAGATGCACTCCCGTCTCGTTTCCAACCGACCTGTGACGACCTCCATGGCTCACATGCCCGTTCGCCCCCTCCCCCGCTTCCTCGTAGAGTGACTTCTCGGAAGGAAGATATACGTATTCGCATCTTGACGTTGCACGCTGCAGAAAAGGCCGCAATCTCGACTCGGTACCTGTCTCTCGTTCGCGTCGCGAGACCACTCACAAGTCTCTGGGCGACGCCCTCCCCCCCCCTTCGCCCCCCTTCCCCCAGGGGGATATATAGACGCGCGTTCGTCCTAGGCACCCAGACATGGCGTCCAGCACTTCAAGCTCTGAGCCATTCAAGAACCCGGGTCAACCCCCGACCTCTCGACTGCCTGCTGCCGGCAAGTCGACTAGCTCCAGCATGGACTACACCGGCGGGTTGCCACTGCTCCCGCTAGATGGCGACCAAGGCCCGCTGCCGCAGGACGCGGCGTTCGACTATGCGGCGTTCCTAGGTCTCCCAGAGCAGGAGGTCGACTACGACTACCTTGGCGACGAGGCCACGTCAACGACGGCGTCTTCCCACACCCTGACTGCCACCCACTCCCCAGACCAAGCTGCACTGTCGCTCCATCAGACCCCATCGCCGCCCGTTGCGAGGGGAGGCGAGCTGGGGCACCCGAAGCAGAGGCTCGAGCGGAGGGGCCACACAAAGAGCCGGTGAGCTGTCTCGCTGCCCCGTACCCCGTCCCCGCTCCCCGGAGGAACGAGAAAGAAACCAGGTTTGCTAACGGCGCTGCGCCGACTAGACGGGGATGCTTCAACTGCAAAAGACGGAGGATTAAGGTTAGCCATATATAGCTCCTCTTATCTTCCCACAACCGCTTCGGCGGGACGAGAGCGAGAACGCACGACTGACCCCTCGAGCCAGTGCCAAGAGACACGGCCGGCGTGCGGCCACTGCGTCAAGACGGGGCTGAAGTGCGAATACCCCACAATGCCTCAAGTAATCCATCAGGTAAGTAGTCGTCGTCGCAGATGTCTCCGAGGCAATGCCGAGGCAATGCAAGGTTTCGGAGCGCTGATTTGGTGTACCTGCAGCCTCAGCATCAAATCCCACTCTTCAGCCTACAAGACATGCGTTTCTTCCAGCACTTCCTCTTCCAATGCTATCCGACACATCCAGTAGGGGCCGAAAACATCTGGACACATGAGATACCATGTCTATCAGAAAAGGTAACCGCAGCTAGCACTCGCCCATTTCTTCCTGCTGCGCGTGGCCACGTGCGAGTGGTCGTGACTTGAGCGCTGACGCCAGCCTCCAGTATGAATACCTGATGCACGCCATCCTCGGCCTCGCCGCCTCAGAGCTCATCACGGAGGACCCCAACGATCAGAGCCTACTTCCGGCTGCTATGGCGCACCGGGTCAAGGCCATCAAGGCCATCAAGAGGGCGATCGCAGGGGCGCCAAAAGCCGACACCTTCGAGGAGGGCAACGCGCTGATGGCGACGTGCTTCGCCCTCACGTTCCAGTCCGTGCTGCTCGACGACGGTATGGTTGAATACATGACCTTTATCCGGGGCATCGTTATCGTCAGCATCCAGATGTACTTCAAAGGGGCCAAATTTCTCTTTGGCAACTTCCTGGGCGACGCCGAAAACGAGACTCTGGAACCTTACATGAGCCAGGCGCCGCTCATCGACACGAGCTGGACGGATGCGGCAGTGCTGTCCATACGTGGCCTAGAGACGTTGTGCAAGCACGAGGTGGAGAAGGGCTACCACCAGGCGCTCCTGGGCATCGCGGAGCAACTCTACGTGTCATCATGGGGAGGTGAGTACTTCTACGGCCTGCTTTGGCGCCGGCCCACCCGTTTCCTAAGGACGTCTTGCTTACCCCGTCGCGACAGCATACCTCGGCATCACAAAACACTACGGCTGGTGGATGATGCTCCCGCACGATCAGTTCCAGCATCTCATCGATCCAGGCAACCAGGTGTGCGTCCTACTGGCGACGCATTGGATAGCGCTCAAGCAGATCATGGCCACCATCACCGAGTTGCAGAGCAAGGCTAGGGCAAAACAACCCGACCCGCACAAGGACCGCGGCGTGGAGATGGGCATCATCCGCTGGCTCAAGTACCTCAACCGCATGGTGGATATCGAGCATCTGCCTTACAATCAGTGGCCGCTGTGGGTAGAGGCACAGCTGGACCGCGACCGAAGCTTCTTTGGGAAAACGAGGTAGGCAGCCGCAAGATGAGGGCCGCAGCGGCCGGGCGTACAAGGGGACGCGCGTCTGCGACGCCCGGGGCAGATATCATGAGCCTTGCTCCCTTGATTTTGTAGGTAGCAAATTGGGTTCACTTGACAGGCTGGCGCTTCATGGTTGGAGAGGGGGCTTGGAGCGGGGGGCATTGCGCTCCCTACCTGGACTTAATTAACGATACCACCTGCGCAAAGTCTCATGGGTGCTCTATGTCTTGCCAAGTCCCGGCCTGTCCCGTACTTGAGGACCGAGGAGGGGCTGAGGTGATGGCAGTGCCTAGGTTGGTTGCACTATCTGTGAGGCAGGCCGATAAGGCACGAATCTCAAGGCCTGAAGTCAGCGTTCCATTCCATGTGCGGCTGGCTTCAGTTCACGAGAGAGAGGAGAGCTTAGGGGTTTGAGGCCCCGAATCGGCGCCATATGGGGCCGTCTTAGGCAAGAGTCACCCCCTCGTTTACCTAAGGAGGCCAAGCCGCTGTGCTGCTCCCAGCATGCACAGGCACTATGACTTGTAGTAATGCAGTGGACGTTTGCCATTGCCAGGCTTTTGTTTGATTCGTTCGACTTGGTAGAAACCATGACGGTGACAGGCCTGCGCCACCACCGAGGCGGCGGAAGCCAATGGGACAATAGCAACTTTATCTGGACCCGCTTTTCGTATTTCGCATCCAGCCTTTAGTGGAGCGCCTCGCAGATCCACATGGGACCTGGTGTGTGCGACATACTTGCCGTGGAAAGATGGAGATTGGCTCGAGATGGCCCGTACCTTCCTAGCCAAGCACTGTAGGCTTCCGACGAGGCAAAAACGGGCGCCTTAGCCAGATGAACGGCAGCGCCGTGTTTCGGCCATGACGCGAGGGAACGGCCGGGGTGGCTATGCTGCCACGCGGAGAGAAGCTGCGGTGGGCATGAAAGTTTGACCGTATACCCCCTTTCCCCCGCTCTCATTGGCTAGGACCCGGGCCGCCGCTCTCTAGCCCGGCTCGTCGGCTCCCTGAGCAGATGCCATCTATAAAGGGCAGTTAGGAAGCATGATGGTCAGGGAACTTGGTGCGTTGTCTTTGCAGGCTACGGGATTTGTACCCTTCAGAACGACCTTTACTCGGAATCGAAAAAGAACAGCAAGAAGCAACGCATCTTGGCGTGGAGACGAAGATAGACGAAGAGACAGGAAACTATAAACCTCTGATCGTCTTACCGGCGCTCCATTTACCCACGACATCACCCCGCAACCCCCGGAGATCGTGATACCTGCCTCACAAACGATGGCCGCGGCGCTCGCAAGGCAGCCATCACGCTTTTCCGTGGCCTCGGCCGCTCCGTCGTACCACACCATTGCGGAAGGGAGCGGTGCCTCTGATGACCTCCCCGGCTTTGACGGCGATAGCACTGTTGACGTGAA
Organism: Thozetella sp. PMI_491; assembly: GCA_021432635.1. Lineage (NCBI taxonomy): Eukaryota > Fungi > Ascomycota > Sordariomycetes > Chaetosphaeriales > Chaetosphaeriaceae > Thozetella > Thozetella sp. PMI_491. Next base: position 219,426 of record MU270049.1, read on the forward strand.
CCCCCCGGACTCGGTCCTCGACTCGCCTCCAGACTACAGCCCTGCTACGTTCTTTGCCCCAACGGTTTTCTTCCAGATCGAGACCGAAGGCAAGAAGTTCGTGTCGTTGCCCATCCCGCTTCGGCCCCATCCCATCAATGTATACTCCCTGACACCGGCCGGGACCGTCACCGGCACCAAGTTCGTCTCTCTTCGCGCCTCGCGCAGCTCCGGAAACTCGACGCTAGTGGACGGGTCCGACCATTCGGTGGTTCGCAGTGTCACCACATACCGATTCGGCCCCGGCCGCAGTCCTTCCGTTAAGCTATTTTCTTCGCCAGTGCTCGATGGCGCGGATGACGTGCTCGAGTTGGACATGGCTGAGGGCGGTAGCGAGGCTGGTGAGGCCGACGTACCTGGGTGGGACCTCTTTGAGCTCAAAGGCCGCGGCATACTCACGCGGGCTATCGCGTTCAAGACGCGCTTGGGCACCTTTGAGTGGCGCTACGCTGGCAAGAAGGAGCGTAAGGCCGCCGGTGCCGACAGTCTGCTGGTGCTGGACCGCATCGTGAAGGTCTCGCTAGCCCAGAACCAGGCGTCTTCGTCGGCGTCGTCGGCGTCCTCCCTCTCCCGTCCAAACGCAAAGCAGGACGAGGTCCGGACGCCCGTGGCACACTTTGTACGGAACGAGGAGTGCCGCACCGCCGGGACCTCTCGCGCGAGTGCCGGCAACGGCGGCCGGCTGATGATGGACCTCGGCCCCTGGGACGAGGCGCAAAAGACGGAGCGGGAGATGGCGATTGTGCTAGCAGTTAGCACATGCGTGAGCATGCTCAAGAAAGAGGTGGACCGGCGGCGTACGCAGCAGATGGTTCGTCCCCCCCTCCCTCTTTTTTTTCTTTTCTTTTATTTTTATTTTGGTGAATGTCGTCGGATACCAGGAGCATTTAAGCTCCTGCTCTCGAGACATGCTCTGGGGAGCTACATAAACATCCGTTCTAGAAAGTGCTAACGCTCAGCTATGAATAGGCCGTGATGGTAGCCGTGGGTAGCGGCGCGGCTGCATGATGATGCCCGCTAGGGCTAGATCAAGAACCGGACCAAAAGAGACACAGATACCAGGAGGAAAGGGATGCTTATGGTGGGACGGCACCACAAGACGAAGATTTTAACGCGGATCCGAGCTTGAAAAGGTTTGATGGCGAGGGATCCAGCTCTTTTCAAGGCTAGAATGGTAATGGCAATTTCGATATCTTTTAAAGTCTATGCACGTATACCCTAGAATTTACTTTTCATTAAAGATACATGTATCATCTTACTCAATTTCCCCAGTTTGAAAACAACATTTGCGGCGGTAGCCCCTACTGCGTATCCGGAAGCACATGCTTTTCCCCCTTCGCCAGCTCGATGATATTGATCTCCCCATCGCTCTTCATGGCCGCGTCCAGCTGCCTGCGGGTGCAGCGCGCCGTGTAGCGGCACTGGTCCTTGTCTTGCATGAAGAAGCTATCGTCCCTGCACGACTTACCCCAGATCTCGAGCAGCAGAACCCACACGCTCAAGGAAGTTGTGATAGCGACCAAGTGTAGCGAGTTGAGCTCGTGCGCAGCGGGCAGCGCGAGCAAGACGATGCACACGGCCCACCGGTTTGCGAGGCGAACCCACTTGGGCAGGCGCGTGGCTAGCGGGATTTTGTGCTCGTGTGAGAGGGAGACGAGTCCCATGCAGAAAAGAGCGATGGCCAAGCCGCTGCAGTAAAAGAAGCGCAGCCCAAGCGAGATCTCCTCCTCCGACTTGACCACCGATACCTCGGCGAGGGTGTGGATGTCGGTATCCGAGCAGTCGTGGGCAAGCACCAGACGAGACAGGGCGGCAGAGGAGAGGATAAACGACATGATGAAGATCAGATGGGCCCATTGCCAGAGCATTGCTAGGGCATGTTAGTACGAAAATCGAATCGAAGTAGAGGATAAGTGGATAAAAGGAGGGGGAGGAAGGAGACAGGGGGCAAAGAAGTGCGCAGTGGGTTACGAGTATCAAGAGTAGCTCACCAGTGTAGACCTTTCTCCGAATAGCGTGGGTGTGAATGTTGCTCCCATCGATTTCGAAGTACAGCCAGTTGAATACAAACGCCTGGACGAGGCCTAGCACAGCCTTCCCTAGGAAGGCATTCAAGCCGTAGCCGGCATTCGAATACATGACGCCAACCACCGAATAGCCAATGACGAGCGAGACGAAGGCGTTGGTGCGCTCGACCTTGTGCTCGATGTTGATGGCGGGGTAAAACTCGAAGATCCGGCCCAAGCGCCTGCTCACCTCGTTGTCATGCGAGCCGGAGTATCGGAAGAGAAAGATGGGTGCTGAGTGGCCGAACAGGTCGACGGCCAAGGCGGCGAAGGCCAGGCCGTAGGTGGCAGGAGCCTCGACCTGGGTGCTCCCGATCCACAAGGCGCCGGCGAAGAGGATGTTGATGACCATGGAGAGCATCATGCCTCTAACCAGGGGCAAGAGGTAGCACGTGAGGGCGCAATACGCCGCCATGAAGAAGCGCGCAGTTAGGTAGAAGCCGACGAGCTGGACATATGTGTCGTGCTCCTCGCCGAACGTCTGCAGCATATTGGTCGTAAGGCTGAAACCAAGGCAAATCAGGAACACGGGTTAGCATATAGAACGCCAGCAGCAGTGAGAGCATTCCGCGTAGACGGTGGCACGTACCCAAGGAGACAGGCAATAAGAAACAGGATCTCGACGCGCTGGAGAAAGTCGTCTGTCTCGAACCAGCTGATGAGCTGCATGACATCGGACCAGATCTTCCAGCTCATGCAGAACGTGATGACGAAGCGGATGAGCTCGTGGCCGGTGGCGCTCTCGGAGGCGTGGTCGCCATTGATGGCGATGATGCCGACTAGCAGGCCCTGGTCAGAAAGAGATGTCCCGCGCCCCGTCATACAACAGCCACCCAACTCACCATAAAGAAGATCGAAAAACAGCTCAAAGCTCATGACCTCGGCGGAGGTGCTGGACCGCCACAACAGGCCACGATGAAAATACTGCTTGATGACGGGCTTCTTGAAGAGCTTAAGCGTTGTGCCGCCGCGCCTCTCGTTCCAGTCGAAGGAGGATCCTGAATCGATGATGCTGCTGCTCGAGCTCGCCGTTCCGCTTCCGCCGCCGCCGCCGCCGCCGTTGCCTCCAGAACCGCCGCTACCGATGGCGCCGTGGCCGTACTTCTCGTCCTCGTTCTCGTAGGTGCGCAGCCGCGCGTCGAAGCCGAAGCGAGAGAAGTTGGCGTTGAGGCTTCGGCTGTGGTCGGTCAAGCGCTCCAGCTGCGACGTGACATGGCCGAGCTCAGCGCTCACGGCCTCCCACTCGTCGACGAAGGCAGCGCCAAACTTGTTGCGGAGAGCATCGCGCCGCGCCACGTGGTGGCTCTGCGTCTTGCGCAGCGCGTCCTGGTGCTCCTCGCTGCCGTGTACCACCACCGAGACCTGCAGGCTCTCGGCCTCGGCCGGGTTAGCGACCGCCGGTGCCGCGTATTTGGAGCGCAGCGCCTCGGCCTCCTCAGGCGGCGCGACGAGGACCTTGGTCCCGTCGGGTAGCAGGAACTCGGACCGCCGGCGCCGGCTCGCCGCGCCGGGCTGAGAGCCGGGAGTGCCCGCGATGCTGGCCGACGACGTGTTAGCCGACATTGCCTCCGCTACTCTGGCGCTTGAGATGTTGCGCTAGGGGGAGTGGCAGATGTGTATCTGGGTGACAGAGGTACTCGTTGCTCTGATGCAAATCAGATCGCCACCACCCTGTGCGGTTCGCTGCGCTGCCGGGCCAGACTTTTTAGCTGCGTGCGTCGGGCTAGGGGGAGGGGGCAGGGAGGTCCTATATAGGTAAACACAATTGCCAGCCTGCAGTCCTACTAGCAGGCGCGGGCGCGGGCGCGGAACTGTCTCTTATCGGCCAGCACACGGGGGAAGGGGCTCCCACAGCAGGGGACCGAGGCCTTGGTACGGTACAGTACCCTTCTGTATGCCTGAAATGCTATTGTAAAACAACCAGTACCGACCCTAACTAAATTAGCGGTGGCGGCGCGCGGCCGGCGGCCCACCCTACGGAACCTCTGCTTACTGAGCTCCCATGCCCTGAGAGCTTGGCGGCGGGTCGGCGCTGTCTTGGCCAAAAGCTTCTACAGGCTGCTGCTGCTGCAGCTCGTCGCAGCTTGTTGCGGTTGGTTCAGGTTCCCTTACTGCCTTGCCCCGATCAAGAAACCAATCGAGTAGTATCGTATTCAGCCCGGCTGGCACGCCGCTGATCTCTGCGGTGGTGCTTCCCAAAGGCTCCAGGCGAGGCCCGACGATCATTGGAGTCCCCTACAGAAAGCTCTGCATGTGCTGTATGTACGTGCACCCCCCTTATAGGGGGCCCTTGACGCCTAGCAAACCTGGGCGAGAACAAGCACGAAGCTTAAATTTGCTTTCAGAGAGTGGGGGGGATCCTTGTCTGGTCTGTCCGGGAGCGAGAGTACTGTAGCTCCCCCAACTCCAACACCTGACAAAGCGGTTACCTAGTTATTACGAGCGCCCTCCTAAAAGAGAATCGCCCACGGCTGCCAAGCGCCAAGTCTCAGTCTAGGTAGGAGAGAGACACTGTGCTGACTGATGTATAGCTAAGAGAAGGCCAAAAATGACCGAGACTTGACCAAGTCTGTATTGAGAGCTCTAGGCTTTTCTATCTGTTGTTCGTCTGCGACAGGTACGAAGACCGGCCCATTCTAGAGCCATCCCCCCTCCCAACGAAACTATCTACACAAGTCTCAAGGGGGAAAGCCAATCGTCTGCTGTGGCCCTGGTATGCGACTGATCTGGGCACCTCGTATTGCCTTGCTTCTGCAACACCGACAATGCGATAAGAACCACTGCGCTTCCCAAACCAAGCGAGAGGACAGAACGTCCTCTGAGAGGGAGTAGAGGGGTGAAGAGCAAAACAACCAAGAGTAGCTCGTCTATCCACCGGCCAGCCATGTGTATCGAAAACCTTTCCTTCCTCTGTGTAGAGCACGTGGAAGATCGCCTTCCAGGCTACCTCTATTTGGGGTATCTTGCTTGCGCCGAGGATAGGAAAAAGACACAGAGCCGGCCAGTTGCCGTTTATGTATGACCACCGTTGTCTCCGCCAAACGCCCGCCAGACTGAGGAGAGTAAGAACCGCTTACCACCGTCCGCGCCTCCCCAAAAAGCAAATAATGTACAACAAGAAAGCCCAGACATAAGATAAAATAATGTTGTTACACGCGCAAGACCTCGCACATCTTCCGGGGGGCCGGGGCCACTCGGCCGCCCCGTTTCACGAGTTTCTGTCCACCGTCCTTTGCGGTTTGTAGTTGGGCAGCTCATCAAAGCTGCCCAGTGGCTCGTTGTACTTGTAGGCATGGAACTCGATGCCGTACGGCTTCGGCTCGATGCGGTAGAGGAGACCGAGCGGCACGTCCAGATCCGCGATGTCCTCTCGCGTCAGGTCCATAAAGTACGCCATTAGGACGCGGCAAACAGACCGGTGGCTGATGATCAAGACATGGTCTGCGATACGTTCAATCTCACGCACCATGTCGCGAAGCCGGCTGATGACCTGAAGGTACCCCTCTCCCCCAACGCCAGGGTAAATGTACTGAAGTTTGTCCTGCACCCGCTTCTGGTACTCCTCTGGATACTTCTGGGCGATCTCTTCGTACGTCATGCCCTCAAATGCGCCGGCATTGAGTTCGTTGAGCATCTCCCAGTTTTTGACGTCGTAATCATCATCGTTTTCGAAGAAATCGGCCGTCTGGACGCTGCGTTTCAGCATCGACGTCCAGACGCAAAAGTTCTTGTCATCCAGCTCCTGGTTGAGCTCGGGATATGGGGGGGTATTGTCGCCGGGTTGTGGAGGAAACGAAGACTGCGCAATCTTGTCCTTCTGTTCAATCAACCATTCCTTGCGCTTCGCCGTGATGAAGCGGTAGAGGGCCTCGCCGTAGAGATGCCCGCGGTCCGTCAGATCCGAGTCACCGCCGAGCTTCTGAAGCTGATTGTCGACGCTCTGGCCATGCCTTGTGATCCAGATTTGCCGGGGCGACAAATTGAACGTCGTCAGGTATGACGCGATGCCGCCGCTCAGGAAGCCCTTCAATCTATGGTGGACGACCTTTCGGCCAACATCAATCATCTACGCCGTGTTAGAAGCGAGAGAAACGCGCAAGGTAGCTGCACGGGAGATGAGGGGCGGGGTGTGGCATACTTGAATGTACTGAAGGTCATGCTTCTCCTCATACTCGCCAAGAGGGGTATAGGCGCTCTCATATGCCTTCACGCGCTCCTTAAAGTCCTGGAGAGACTTGACTGGATCTTTGTCTCTATAGTCGGGACCCGAGAGCTTGAGGCGCATATTGGCTTCCAGGAGCTGCGAGGTCATGTCAGCGGATGGTGCACCCCTGAATCCGCATCGGTCTGATAACCCACGTTCTTATCCTGGCAGATGCTCTCAACAAATAGGATCCCAAGTCTAGGCTCTCTCTGCCTGATGTGATCCACGAGCAGCTGTCGTCGATGTATCGTGCTGTTGGTGGCATCTAGAATCCCAACTGTGCCCCCCTGGTGCAGCAGGTATTGCAGGAGCTCCTCGAGGGTATCTACAGCTACCTGTTCGCGGAGCTTAGACGCCGTCTTGTTGGTCGGATCGAAGAACTTGGCAGACTGGTCCAGGGGAGCGTTGCCTTGTGCTCCTTCCTGACCCTCTTGCCCCTCCCTTGGAGCGTTCAAATCGAGCTTCGTGGGCTCGTCAACCACAATATTTGGGCCGGTATTCCCGGTTAAGAGGATAGTTGCGGCCTGCGTTGGCGCGTCGATTGGGGCCGGCTTCGGAGCGGAGACGGCGCTCGTCTGACCGGCAGCGATTCGCCTCCGGTTCCCCACATTGAAAATCCTCGTGTTGTGTTGCTGCCACGATAGATATCTCTGGAGCTTTTTGGTGATGTAGGACTTGCCACGTGCCGGCAGGCCAACCATTATGATGACCAGCTTCGCCGAGACGTCTCGCTCCGGAATCCGGCCATCCGGAGAGGCACGGGACCTGGTCATGCCAGGAATGTTGAGCGTCGTCGCATGTGGTCGGACTCGGGGGGTATGGCTGCCAGAGTTTTGTCGCACCGGGGGACTAGATGCAGTTAGCGCACCGTCGCGGCCGAGAGGAGAGCACGGGAGGGAAGGAGGTCGGTGGGAAGATGGGAGACGGTGGCTAGCCAGCGACGTACATGCGTGGTGAGCCTGGAGCCGTGGATGGGATGCTCCTAGTATAGGGCGAGTCGTAGGTAGGTTGCAGAGCGCGGTCTCGTGAGGCGACGCCGGTATCGAATTCGTTCAAGGACTTGAGCGCATGCGCGAGAGTGGGCGCAACAGAATTCGGAGTTTGCCCATCCTGGGTTCGGACGGCGAGCTGAGGTCTGTCTCCATTGGGAGCCAGCGTGGGCGATGAGGAAGGGGGCGTGTTGGTGGACGAGGCGACAAGTTGGCTTTTCATGGCCAACTTTCGCAATGATTCTCGATGGAGGAGGCCTGAGGCTTTGTTTGGGGTTCCAGATGTCAGCCGTCTTTGCCGAATGGGGAGGAGTCAGGAGACAATAAAAAAAGGGGGGGTTGATGGAAAAAGGAGAGAGAGAGATTACAGGTCGAGTACGACTATTGGATTGAATGGAGATGGGAAGGAAGACTGGGGATAGAATGTACCTTTGACGGGAGTCGGCCGGTCCACAAAGATAGCAGATGGTGGTGGCATGAGGACCAAGAAGTTGGCAACCGCCTCTCTATGACAGCTTCCTGCAGCCTTCCCCCGATTGACGTTGACCCAACTCTCTCCAAGGGTTGGCTCGCAGCTGCTTTTGTCGCGGGCCCAATCACATCCGCGGATGCGGTGTTGGGTGGGCTAAGACTTGCCAGAAAGGGAGACACCAGGGTGCGCCTGTCGTCTCTAGTGGGGGTTTGGTTGAGGCGGGTTTCGACGCCTAAGCGCCAAAAAAAAAAAAAAAAAAAAAAAAAGGTGTCGGAGCGAAGAGTCAGAGAGGGCAGACCCCCTCTTGCGTTGGTGAGGGAGAAGAGCACCAAGCTCTCTTTCTCCAGAAATAAGTTGGCCGCAGTGTCGAGACGCCGGAAATGATGGCCGGTTCTGCCGCCTCGGTCGAAACTTGACTCGTGGCTTCTCCGAACTCACCTCAGGCTCTTTAGTTTTTTTTTCTCAGCGATTCCGGCCGAGTTCGCAGGGCGGGATCGGCCTGCGTGGGGAAGGGGCCACGGCGCTTGGCGGGGGGACGAATGCAGTTACAGCGACGCGGCTCGAGAGATGACCAGAATCCTCTTCCGCTTTCAACAAGCACAATACGGATCACTTGGCAACCTCAACATTGTAGGACAGCATTCTTGGCCGTGAATCATCCGATGTCGAGAGCGACGGCGGGCGGGAGGGACGGTGCTAGCACATGGAGACAGGAGAGCGAAAATATAGAAATCGAGGCAACCGCAATAACACCAATAATTCAATGGCGTGGTGTTTGGAGAATGGTGTCAGGTAAGGATCGGTCAGGGTCCAGGGGGGCAGAGCAAAGATGGGAATATATCTCGCCACAAATTAGGGGTTTCTCACCCGACCAGCGACCACGACAAGCTTCGCCTAGCCTTGGACTTGGTGGTACACGGGGAGGGAACCGAGAAGCATGCGCTCCGGAACCCCATCTTCCAGAAAGTCTGGGGCGGCCTATTGACCCAAAAGCCTGCCTCGGAGGATAAATAGCTACCTAGGTACTGAGGATCTCTTTCTCCGCCTCGATGCGAGCTCGCTCCGCGGGCCTCGAGCAAGGCGCGAGCCGGCTACCGTTCGCTCAGCGGAGCTAGCTAGCTTGGAGCTCCTGAACCAGCAGGAAGAAAAGGGGGGTGGGGAGGAGGAGGGGTGGAGCCACGGCCATACGGCCAGTGGCACCGTGGGAATGGCTGCAGTGTGCCATGCAGCATGCAAGCGAGCATGTAGGCTATTAGCGTTCCGTCTGGGGGGAAGCTCGGAGCTTGGAGCAGTCCAAGCTGCTAGCTTGGTATCTAATAATTGCCCCCTCCAAGCTCTGTCGGACGCCGCTGGATGCCAGATGAGACCTGCCGCGCATCGAGCCTGACCAAGCCCCCCCCCCCTTCTCTGCCTAACTGGGCCCAACCGCCGGCCTGCCAGTGAAATTTGTTCCCGCCACAGCGTGCGGTGGACGGCAGAACTGATTGATTCGAGGGCCTGGTCATTTCCAGGGCCACCAACCACTCTGCCAGCAGCCCTTCCTCTCGGACCTCCGGGCAATGGCGCCGCGCAACTCAGTGTTGCACAGCCCCGAGCCGCCTTATTTCTGAAGCCTCCCCCCAATCGCCCACGAACTTTTCCATGCCACTGCGGCGAGGATGCGACGAGCTTCCGTTGCACGCGGCTGCCTGACGAGGAGACACGAGAAAGGCGGTTGACCGAGCCAGACCACGCAACGGCGTCGGTGTGCGAGAAAAGGGATTTCGTGTACCCAAAACTCATTGCCTACTCCACCATGCCTGCTGGCCCTGCGCGCTGTTTCTAAAAGAAAAGAAGGGCAGGGCGATCAAAGCTCATCCCCCCTCCCCGGCAGGCCACTTCCTTCTTACCTTGGCCATCCATAGAGGACCGGCAAGACTAGTTGCGGGCCTCTTGTCTCGCAAAGGACCAGTACCTGTGTCAGTCGCGGGAAAGGGAAAGGTGGTGTGGTGGGGGTGGGGGTCGCAAGGCATCCACCAGCCTGCTTCCACTGCATCTACGGCATGTGAAGTGACCTCGTTTCAACCCCTCTGGGATCGTTGCAGCCAGCTATTGAGTCTGATGATGACACGCTATCTACAGCAGCAGCAACGACCTGCCTCTTGTCATTTTTTCCTGGCATGTCCTGCCTGCGTTGCTCCAAACAGCTGACACCGTACCACCTCTCTGCACCGCCGCCGTGGGCACTTTCTAGGACTCCTACAGGTGTATGTACTGTACATGCTTTCGGTAACCTCAACCCGTTTGCACCCCCAAGCTTGGGCTATCGCATCGCGAGTTCCATGCCTCTGCAGCAGCCCCCCCCCCCCCGCGGCACATGACGGGTGGACGAGTCTAGGACGTTGTGACCGTTGCACAAGACTTGGGAGATGGTTTTTCCCCTTCCCCTCCGCGTGTCGCTCTGCTTTACATAACACAGCACCTGCAGTACTGCGCCAGGCCTAGCCCAAAGCGTCAATCCTACTTGACCAAAGACAGCCGTACAAACGCATCTAAATGCCTCTAGTTTCACAAACGATGAAGAATTGAGAATATATAAAATGCAAACATAGCCTGATCAGCCATCTGTATAGGAACTAGGAGAAGCGCCGCGTAGGGCGTGAGAAGCCAGGCCAAGATACCCTTCCAGTAAAATCAACAGCTCTTTTCGTGACGAGCCCTTTGGAGCTCTTTTTCGTGCCGAGCATCTTTTTTGGACGCGCGGGGGGGGGACATTCGATAAGGACCTAGCCCCGCCTTCCGATAAACGGTTAGGCTGGGTGGCTCAAGTGCCTGCCCCGAGCTCGACAGCTCTTTCGTCATGCAGGGTCTCGTGCGTTTTTGCCTCGACGCCAAAGTCAATACCACCTCAACTAAGTTTACGGGCCTCAACCTCGCCAGACATTCCGATCCTTCCCTCACCTGTACTTGAGGCCGTTGAATAGGGAGCTCTTTCCAGAGACAGCCACGCGCGTGATGTCTTCCTCCCGTGTTCTCGGGCCCTGACCGCTCAACCCACTCGACGTTGTCCTCCATTCGTGGGGTCCCTTCTCTTCCCTAATCCATCGTGGCACCCCCGAGCACCATTCCTCTGCCACTATCGCCAATTGCGTAAAGCTGCCATACAATTCCGACTTGCTGTTCGGCCCAGGCCCCGAAGCATCTCTTGCGACCGAGTAAAGCCGGGCCATTTGGCTACGTGCCGAGCTCTTCCGCCATTTTGAGAATCGGACTTCACTCGCTCACTTGGGTCTATCGGATATCATGTCTGTCCATTTCCAGAGCGCGGCCGCTGCTCTGGCCGAGCAGGACCCCGTCATCAAGGAACTTGTGCATGGTGAGGTGGAACACGGGGTTTTGATCCCACTGAAGACGACTCTAGAGCTTCGGGACGACCACCTGACCGGCAATGTTCTTATCACTCGCACGCCTGTCAAATGTGCCAATCCGGCAATCAGGTGCGCCGACCATGTTTCTGTCCGTCCCCTTTTGCTCGAGTTGCCTACTGACCCACTGTTGTTCACAGCATGCTCCGCGACCTGTTGCCGGAGGACATCGTCAAGGGCGTGCCTCACCTGCGCAGGTGTGCCAAGCCATGCGACCTCCCTGCCCATCTCAAGACCGAATTCATGAACGAGAACCCACAGAGCCGGGCCATCCACACCGGCAAGTCGAGCTGGATCTATATAATCCTTGGTCCCGAGGCGTCGTTGAGCAGGGACGAAGTCGCCCGGGCGTTGTCCACCCTGGACGGGATGGAAGGTGACATCTTCATCCGACCTGTGCCGGTTCCCATGGTTTCGCCTACTTCTCAGATGCAGGCGGCCATGTGGTCCCAGCACTTCTGGCCGACTATCTACCGAAAGAACAATCCTCTGGGACCACACCCGTCCATGGTGGCCCGCTATACAGACGAAATCAGCAAAGACGCAGCCATCTGGATGACCCTAGCGCACCAGGTTGCCAGCCAAGGAAAGGACGCTGGGTTTGGCGAGCCAATAGGGGCGTGTATTATCCAGCGCGACGAAGATAAGGTCACAGTGGTAGCACTTGCTTGCGATGCTCGCTACCGCCAACAGGAGAAGCTGGGGCTGGAGGGCAACCCGCTGGCCCACGCCGCGATGCGCGCCATCAGCCAGGTAGCGCAGAAGCTAGTGCGCGCTGAGGACAAGCAGACCGAAACCCATCCCACCCCAATCATAGAATTCGATGCTTTCCAAGACCTTCCAATCCTCCCAGACGAGCAGGCTGTGTTCGCCATAGAGCACCCCAACCCAGACGGCTACCTCTGCCACGGCCTCGAGCTCTACCTAACACACGAGCCGTGTATCATGTGCTCCATGTCGATACTCCATTCACGAGTGGGCAAGACGATCTTCCGCCGAAGGATGCCGCTGACAGGTGGCTTTTGCGCCGAACACCGCGGCTTCCACGAGGGCAAGGATTCCGGAAATGGCCTCGGCCTCTTCTGGCGCCGCGAACTGAACTGGAGCTTGACTGCCTGGGAGTGGGAGTCAAGCGGCTCCCTCCCCCAGCTGCCGGTGGGCAAGCATACTCATGCATGACGCACTAGCATTTCTCCGCCACGGGCGTGCCGTGTCCCAGGAGAAAGGCCGCTGAGTTAACCTTTCCAGCATCTCGTTCTCCCTCTGGTCGCGACGGACATGGCTTTAGGACTCTAGCCTTTTGGTTGGTTGAGGCAGACGGACAAACAGACGGACGGGAAACCGAAGGAATTTAGGTAGTCCTCTCGGCCCTCAAATTGGTCTTAGAGAGCAGTGCTTTTTGGGAGGAGGATTTTACGTGGACAGCAAGAGGAGGAGGGAAATAAAAGGAGCAGAAGGAGGAGTAACCTCAAGGGCCCGGGCTAGTCGCCGGCGTTTGGTAGGATGAAGCATGTGTCTCTATGCTGATCTCTTTCTGCCGAGGAGTGGCTTCGGGGCATCACGGGGGGCATTCATGATAGATACCCAAAATTTAGACTAAACTTTTTCCTTTGGCGCGTCCAAGACCCTTGCCCACATAGCTTTATCGCTAGCTGATGACGAGGGCTAGTGAAGAGGTGAAGTAGGTCACCCCTTTGGCTCGATTCTTGCGCATCTTCGAACTCGTCGTTTATATGGGGATGGTTTGGGGTACTGATGGAACGCAAGCGGTGCTACCACACCCCTAAGGCTTAGCCATGGTCAATTTTGGCCACCGCTGATGGACGTATAGAGTGCTTAGGTGCCTCGAGGCCGGGCCCCACGGCCGGAACCAGTCGAGGGAGTACTATCACGGTCGGTCCTAGATCCTATCTAGGACAACGAAAAAGGCAACAGCGCGGTTCGTCCCGCCACCGCCGCATCCAAGGTGCTGAAGCAAAGAAAACGATTGAGGGCAACCAGTTGATGTATCTGCAAGGCAAGCTAGCCAAATTAGTGGGTGTTACACATACGGCCGAAGCGATTAGTTAAAACAAAGACAGGCTTTTAGATAAGCTGGCCCGCTTCCTCTTTCAACCTCGCCACCTAACTACCCAACTTCAAGTTCTCCGCCAGTAAACGAACTTGCAGTGAAGCCCTGTCCCTGCGATTTGGTGCCTTTGTATTTCTCTTGCAAGCCTCCTTGTTCCGTTGAACGAGATATCCAGCAGAAACCAAACACAGCGAAGCGCTGAAGGCCATCGAAAGGGTTCGTCTGGCTCGTGTTTGAGAAGAGCGAGCAGAACGACCGCTTCAGACAGACACACGCTTCCTCTAGACGCCTCCTCTGTTTCCATACACCTGGCCTCCTTCCTCCTAGCTAAGAGGAGGAACCACAAGCTGGAGATTCCCTCAACGACCTCAACTGCCCCCAAGCTATTTCGTCATGATTCGATAGCACTTGCTTCTTCCCCCCCAGCTTACCCTCAGCATCCTGCTCTCCTATCAAGTAAGGACGACTCTGGAGTGACCTGACTCAACCAGCAAGGCCTGCTCATCCTCCCCTACGCCATACCTAGATATCTCTAGGACCAACCATAACTACCTTCTGGCCTCTGCAGTTATTTCAAGGGAAGCCAGGATGCCTACCTTAAGCCTCACCAACTTCAACATTGTTGTGAGTGTTCTGGGCGGATGGATCTCTCTGTTTGGGCTCGTGTCGTACCTTCTCAAGGAGAATTTCTACCTCTCCGAGGCGCGTATGTCCCCTTCCTTTGGCTGCTGCTCCTAGATCTCCAACGGCGGCCTTCGCCTCTTTCACCCAAGCCGGAGAGAAAGCGGGAACTAATATCTCTGCAGTCATCTCCCTCCTGGCAGGAGTGGCAGTGTCCCCTTCGGCGACCAATCTCATTCGTCCATTGGAGTATGCTGGCTCGGAGGAGAACCTTAATGCGATTACCTTGTCTTTCACCCGCCTAGTCCTTGGCGTCCAGCTCGTTCTCGCCGGTGTACAGCTCCCCAGCCGGTACCTGAAGAAGGAATGGATCCCGCTCACGATTCTCGTGGGCCCTATTATGACGCTCATGTGGCTCACCTCGAGTCTCCTCATCTGGGGCTTGGTACCCGACCTGAACTTCCTCCACGCGCTGGCCGTGGCGTCCTGCGTGACGCCCACTGACCCGGTGTTGTCTAACGTCATTGTCAAAGGCAGGTTTGCGGACCACAACGTGCCTAAGGAGCTGCAGCGTATCATCATTGCTGAGTCCGGCGCCAATGACGGATTGGGCTATCCCTTTTTATTCATTGCTCTGTATCTGATAAAATATATCGGAGACGGGGGCGTAGCCGAGTCGGGTGGTGCTGGGATAGCCATGGGGCTATGGTTCGGTGAGACCTGGGGGTACACTATCATTCTGAGCATCATTTACGGAGCCGTGGTCGGGTGGCTGGCCAAGGAGCTTCTCCACTGGGCTGAGGAGCATAAATTCGTTGACCGCGAGAGCTTCCTTGTTTTCGCCATCTCTCTTGCTCTCTTCATTGTGGGGACTTGTGGCATGATCGGGAGCGACGACGTCCTCGCGTGCTTTGTCGCCGGCAACCTGTTCACCTGGGACGACTGGTTCCGCCTGGAGACGATGGACGATAGCCTCCAGCCAACGGTGGACATGCTGCTGAACGTGTCCATCTTCATGTGGCTCGGCGCTATTTGCCCGTGGGAGGAGTTCGTTCACAATGATGTCGTGCCAATAGGACGCCTGCTTGCGCTAGGCGTTTTGATTCTCCTGATCAGAAGGTTGCCCTGGGTGCTGGCTATTCACAAGTGGATTCCTCAGATCGAGGAGATCAAGCAAGCCACCTTCGTGGGCTTCTTTGGCCCGGTAGGCATTTCAGCCATCTTCTATCTCTACATCACGCTTGAATTCATTGGGACCATGAATGTCGACGGAGAGCCGCGCGAGGACATGGCCAAACTTCCCCAGACGGTCAAGGTTGTTGTCTGGTTCATTGCCATCTGCAGCATCGTAAGCGAGCAACGATCATCCCCTGCTATCGTTGCACACCCGAGTTACTGACATGAGAACAGGTAGTCCATGGCCTCAGTATACCTCTAGGCAAAGCCGGGTTTGCTATTCCCCGGACCTTGTCTGGAGGTCCCGCAGGTTCTTCCAGCGTCGACGTCCGCGGACAACTCCCTTTCAACCTCGGCACCCGCGTGTCTACCATCATGGGGGCTCGATTGCACTCACGGTCGCGTCGGAGCTCGCAGGATGGCCCAGGTGGCGGCGGCGGCGGCGGCGTGGATGCTGGCGGCCCAATCTATAGGATTGGTGGCAGCGTAATCCCGGATAGGAACCAGCCGGGACCGGCGATGGCAGTAGGTGACAGCCGCGAGTTGACAGATAGGGATACCCCTAATCGCATATCAACGCCGCCTCTCCCGACAAGAACTATCCGTTTCCCGGATGGCCAGGCAACGAGGCCAGTGAACCTTCCGACGGCTGGTCAAACTGCCTGACCTGCTGCCGAGGGCATCACTTTGGTGCCTCTTCAGCAACGCTCGAAGCCGATAGGGGCACTGTTGATTCAGGCAGAATGGAGGCAGGCGGCTTAGGCAGCCTGTGAGGAGAGCGGATGGGTATATGTTTCTTCGGAAAGGGGGTTTATTCTTCTTCCATTAATGGACTTGCACACGCCGGATTAGAGTTACTCCCTGCCACACCCGTCTCCCATACAGTGTCTACGAGATCTTTGTTTAAGGGAGGAAGGTTTTGGCTCGGCGAGTGCTTTTGGCTCGCGGAGTGCTATATGTTGCCTTTGGTTGGGTCGGGTATTAATTTGCGTACTTGCCTTCATAGACCACGGAGCACGGCATATGATTTCACAAAAAGGGCCACGCAGAGAAGAATCAGATGGCCGGGGAGCCTGGCTCTCCCCCAGGTTCCAGAAGCGTCCGGGCGACGCTTAGCTTCCCGGCGGCAGAAGGCTGGAGAAACCCCAAGCACTGCCATTAGTCGGCAGTAGTGTGCATAAAGTTGCCCGTGGTGTTTGCTAGCATGGACCCAGCTAGCTGCGTCCTGAATACAGTGCCGCGGGCCGTCTTTCGGCGTGGGCGAACTTGGCGAACTGTCCCGGCGAAGGTGCTCGCTTGTGTCACGCGCCGACTGGCAAATGATCGCGGCCCTAATCGCCACTTTGAGCTGTCGTCATCACAGAGAGGCCACATCACTGCCACAGTCCGTATGACTCTTTCAATCTCGTTCCCGGTGTTTTGCCAATGCGGGTGTCGCGTGCGGAAGGTCCCGGGAGCCTCGCTTCAACGTATTTCCTGACGGTGGTGGCCGTTCGGCGCGAGCATTAGAGCGATGCCGGAGCCATCTCGGTGTATGCGGGTGAGCGTGCGGCAGAGATTGTGTGTGTCTTTGAGCGCGCGATGGCGACGTAGCAACGCCTTCTGGCGCGCCTCGCACCAGAGGGCCTGCAGAGCGAAGACGCAGGTGAAGGGGAGGACCGATATAGCATGCATACGATCGGGTGTTTACGAAATGAGCGGCGAACCAACCGTGGCTATCGCTCTCTAACAAGTCGGGCTGGGCTTGCAGATGAAATAGCTAGCCGTGCTATCTCGAAAGAAGAGGGCGAGGAAAACCGCCGGGCTGCTGCAAGGTCCTGGAACGCCTCGAATCACAGAGAGGGAGGGGCGCATGCATCCATATGCAGCTTTATCAACAAGTAGCCCATCAGGGGACTCCCACTGGCCCACCGTGCACACCATCGCTAGGCTTGGGCAGCCAACAATTGCTCAATTGCTTCTCAACGCATGCAACGCCATCCACACCATGACGTGAGCCCTCGAGGAGCCCCCCTCGCTGAGTCTGACGGTCCCTCGACGAGGATCGACGGGGTGCATCGTGGGAAACCGGGGGGAGCCGTTCGTCGGAATGGAAGGCGGGTTTCGGGAACAGAGCGAAACGGCGAGGGCAGGGCAGGGCCGAAGAACAAGCAGGGACAAAGGAGGCGAGAATCCGGCTAGGTAACGGCCCTAAGACTGCAGCATGCGGGAGGCATGTGTGGCTGGAATTCGGGTCTGGCGATGGTATCGACCCTCTTGGGGGTCTATCACGACCGGCGAGACACTACTTATCAGTACAGTACGGCATATCTCGTTGGTCCGGCCAGATAGACTTTCTGAACCATGATCCAGCCGGCCACAGCTGGTTTTATGCGCTCTGTGCTTCCAAAGTCAGAGCACAGGAGGAGCTGGCCCAGTCGAGCCCCCTGCCAATGGACTCCTCCAGGATGTACGGAGTACTAAGTAGACACTAGACAGTCCTCGAGAGAGCTGCCAGTTAGTGTTCTTTGGAAGAGTGGTCTAATCTCTGGGGAGCACCGGCTCTGTTGAACTACGAGCCAAACGACCTTTTTTTCCCTCTCCCCCTGGGGAGGCTGGCACAGGCGAGAGAACCACCCTCCCTCAACCCCCCCCCACACACGGCCAAGCCCTCGTCAAAGTGGAGAGAAACCTTTGGCGCAGCAGGGGGAGATGATCGCTGTCCCGCGGGCCACGGAGGCATGCACTGCATTGTCCAGATTGCGTAGAAGGAAGACCGGCACCCTAAAGGAAGATAAGGCAGACACAGGGCACGCAGGGAGATTTCCAAAATGTCCCCCGCGGCGGGCGCGAGACTTTGGAGGAGTGAAGTCTATCCGCTCTTACGGAGTATGCTCTCTCTCTTGTCTCTCTCTCTTGTACTTTGTGCGGGACCGGTAGCTTCCCGCCCTCCGTTTCGCCAGCCCGGGTTTGTGTGAAGAGTGAGAGTGACCTTTCGGTTGTACCGCACTGGCAGACAGGGCCGGACAGGGCAGGCAGTGGTTGAGTGGCAGACAGTTTCGTGCTAGCCCAGGCTGCTAGCGCCAAAAGTGAAAAGGGCCCACCTTGACAGGACATCTGGTTCGTGCGTCTGGCCAGGGGACCGCAACAGACCCTCCCCTCCCCCGTCGTCTGCGTGCGTTCGACTTGCTTCGACCGCCTTTGGGGCTCTCCACCTTGGGTTTTCGAGCCATGCCCGTCGTATGCCAGTCTCCTTGCAACTCCGCACTAGAAGGGGGATACTTTCGCCCGTAGCATCGCGTCCCATCCAAACCCGACACCTCGCGACTCCCTCCTCCTCGAAACCATCTCCCAAGCGAATCCCAGCGAATCACCGGACCGGAGCGGCAGCCGAGGTCGATCCGGGTCCTGCTACAGTCAGTCGGCTGTGCAGCCGTTTACCGCTTTTCGAACGAGCGAGTTGAATTGCGTACTGGCCCTCCCCCTCCCCGGACCCGCGGGACACCGACCGACGGCCAGCTAGGCTTCATTGCAGCAGAGAGCAGCTCTCTTCATCCTCCTCGCAACCAACTGCCTCGGGCTTCAGGGACGTCAACGCCGCGGCGGATCTAGACCTTCTGCACGCCGCCATTTTTCGTCCCGACCTACCCTCTTGCTATGTTTATGTAATCGGCACGACAGGATCCCCATCTCCTAACCAATATTGCAAACCACCACGCTGGTCTGGGCTTGAGTGGTGTTTGTTTGACCCTCATCCCATCGCCCCTTATCTCACGCATTCCTCGATTGACACACGTGGGCGGCAGCGAGGAGAGGACAGGGTTGTTTCCGACCCGGAGATACTATGGATGGCATGGAAGAGTACGGCGGCGAGTTCATTTTCGACTCGGAGGAAAACACGCCCAGCCCGCTCCCCCTCCTCCCTGAATACGACGATAACGCCGGGGATGCGCTGAAGGCACTCGACACGGCGGCCGCGGGACAAGATAGAGGCTACCTGTCGCCCTCGCTCACCTTCGCAACCCCCGCCGTTGAGGCGAGTCCTCAGTCAGCGAACGGCTCCCATGACTCGCTATCCGACTCGTCCTCGTCCAAGAGAACCCAGAGCACGGCTTCCACGAAGACGACATTCACGGGCGGCGATATCATGATGAGCGACGGCCCGGAGTCCAAGGAGGGCTGGCAGTTCTCCGACTTCATACACGGCGACGACGAAACCACACAAGATGCGGCCTTTCAATTGGCAGACCATGCGTTTGGGGACGACAGCGCAAATTTGGGCTCGCTAGGCGTCAACGCCTTCACGCCCGTCCACTCCACAATCGACACCAAGTCGGGATTCACAAGTGCCACCAGCAGCCCGAGCCCGTTCGCCATGACCGCAGATGCCTTGTCGCCGCCGGTATCGAACGGGCAGGTGCCCAGGGCACGCAAGCAGTCCCCGGCGGCGGCGAGGGCAGCTCGTGGCCACACGAAAGGGAACTCGGTAGGTTTTTTTTTGGTTTTTGGGTTTTTGGCTTTCCATACTGTGATGGACAGTTTTGTCTTGTCCGTTGCCTTTCAGACACCGACACGTGCTAATTTATCCTAGCAATTCTCGCTGGACCAGGCTATGGGCGGTTTGAACACCAACGGATCGCGTGAGGTATCGCCTTTCTCGAACATGGCTACGAGCCATACCTCGTCGCCCGCTGCCTTTCGGGCGTCGCCATCGCCGTCGGCGACTTTCAACTTCGGCCTCTCGGGCGGGCTGTCCAACCTGATGCCCGGGCTTGACGGCTCTGACGGAGCAGGTCAGTGGCAGAATTCCTTTGCTCTCAGTCCGACCTCGCTCCAGCAGACCGGTATGGCACCGGCATTCCAAATGCCTGCATCAATGCAGCCGGCACCCGGCCCTTTCGGCTATCAAATCCCCACACACATCCCCTACATGGGACCGGGAGCACAGAGATATAGCTTGACTGTCCATCCAACCCCTCCGAAATCCCGAGTCGAGACGCAGATCCCTATCAAGCTATCGCTGTCACCCCTGCCGCCGGGGATCAAGCGCCTGCATCTCCCAACTTACACAATCAGCAAGCCCAAGCTGCTCGTGAAGCCAACCCCGGAGCCGTCACCGGACATGCTTGAGCTGCACACAGTGCTCGTCTGCACCAGCGCGATGCAAAAGCCTGAGCTCAAGGAGAAGGCGTTGCAGAGGGCACTAGCAAGTGCCATGATTCCGAGGGGTGGCAAGGACCCCAAGAAGGACCCTGACAAGGAGGAAGACAAGCCCATCGACGGGGGTGAAGTGCACATCTGCAACGGCTGTGTGCTCCGGGAGCGGAAGCGCGCGGCTAGAAAGAAGGTTAAGAAGCCCGAGGACGAGAAGCTCTGGCAAGAAGACGAGGTACGGAGGGTCATCGTCTTCAACACCAACGAGGTGAAGGAGTGGCAGCAACCCAGCTCGCCAGATCAGCCGATGGGCCCCTTCCAAGTGGACGCACCCATGAGGATTGCCTGCTATTGCCGACATCACAACGAGAAGTCAGGTTTCCAGGTGATCTTCACCATCACCGACTACCATGGGAATCTGATCGCTCAGTGTCTGTCGCCGTCCATCATGATTACCGACGACCACAAGACGCACACCTTCCCCCAGGTCCAAGGGGGTCCTACTACTAGCGCGGACACGCCCGTCGTGCCGCCAGCACAGGTCCCCTCAGGTCCCCTCTCCACCGGGCAGCAGCCTCAAGACTTGAGCGCCCTCGGCTCCCCCGAGCAGCAGTTCCACCTCTCGCCCTCGAGCACGGATCTACCGGGAGGAAAGCGGACTTCGGTCGCCTTCGCTCCCGGGGTTATCTCGCCTTCCCCTTCGCAGCCTACCTCAGCGGTCCAGACCCCAAAGAACTTGTCTCGGCCAGCATCTCCGACAGGCCATCATGGCCCTATGAATAAAAAGAGGAAAGCGAGCGGGGGCCCAGCCAAGGTCCCTAGCACGTTGACGATGACTCGACTGGATACCTCGAATATACCCGCATCCCAAGGCGCAACCAACCAGGCCGCAACTGGCACAAGTTCTGCGAGCCCATCCCCGTTCTCCCCGGCTCTGACGAGCTTCCCTGGCCAGCAGGAGCCACCCCTGTTCGCTGCTAATCCCCACGCCCCCGCAACCGCTGTTCAGCCCTTTGTCGGTGGGCCTACTACGCCGGGCAACGAACAGCCGGCACTATTTCCGAGTGCAAACAGGTCGACCAGCATAGACCATCTAGCTATGACACAAATGTACTCGGCGCCGGCCTCCACCCAGCCAAGCCGACCTACGAGTCCCGCTGGAATGAGGAGCAACCCGGCTGTGAATGGGCTGCCGCAGCAGAGCAGCTTTGCGCATGCTCAGGCACTTTCGGCTAGCCTCTCGCCCTACAACATTCCGGCTCGTCCGCCTTCGGTCATTCACAAGATTGTGCCTGCCGAAGGCCCCAAGAGTGGCGGTGTGGAGGTGACCATCCTTGGTGGAGGCTTCTTCCAGGGCCTGGAGGTTATGTTTGGGTCCAACAAAGCAACGACCACGACGTATTGGGGGGAGAGCTCGCTGGTGTGCCTACTACCTCCGTCGGCCGTCTCAGGGCTCGTGCCAGTGACGCTAATGTCCAAACAACAACCATCTTTGTCGCCGCAGCAGTATCACAAGCAGCCGATGTTCCGGTATATCGACGACGACGAGCAACAGATCTTGCGTACCGCGCTGTCTATTATGGGACACAAGATGACGGGAACCTTCCAGGATGCGGCCGAGATCGCTCGCAAGATAATCGGCGATACGGGCAGCGGGAACTGGCGCTCCTCGTCCTCGGGCAGTCAAGCACCCTTGAATGTCTTGGCGCTCAACAGTGGCGACTTCGAGACACAGCTGCTCAAGATTCTCGAGCTCATCGACTTAGATGATAGCCCCCACAAGGCCCGCTACAACTTGCGGAGGTCGACTGGGCAGACCATGCTTCACCTCGCCTGCGCAATGGGCCTGAACCGCTTCGTCGCCGGCCTCCTGGCACGCGGGGCAAATCCCGATATTAGGGACAAGGGTGGCTACACGCCTCTGCACATGGCAGCGCTAAACGACCATGTTGAGATCGTCCGGCGGCTGATTTTGAACGGGGCAGACCCTACCATTCGAACCCTGTCGGGGCTGGCGGCGTCCGATGTCTCGCAGTCCCGCGAGGTCCTCAAGGCCGTGAAGCGTGTGGAGCGACACGTACGGTCACGAAGCGGTGGTTCTCTGGAGCACAGCCGGGCCAACAGCGCCAGCAGCCTCAAGTCCTTGTGGGGCTTGTCGCAGCCTGCGAACGACGGCCCGGACTCCGCCGAGGAAAGCCTCGAATATACGTCCGAGGACATGGTGTCCGAGGAGGACGACCCCGACGCGGACGAGGGCGTATGGATGGGCCGGAGACGGAGCAGCGTGCACGACATCAGTACCCAAGAGGTCGTCCCAGATGCGCACCCGCCGCTCCACTCCCCTTCGGCAGCTGTCGCAGCCATGAAGGAGCAGTTCGCAGCCCATCTCCAGCTGCTCCAGGAGAACTTTTCGATGCGCCTCCAGAACTTGCCGCAGTTCCCCTACTTACCGCAGATGCCCATGATGCCCCCCATACCGGACTACCAGGCCGCCGTGATGCAGCGTCTCACTGCCATGATGCCTAACATTAACATCACACGCCCCGGCTCTGGCGATCAGCCACCTTCGGCTAAGGAAATCGACGGCAGGTGGTGGGACCTATCGTCTCTCATGGCGTCAGCCAGCGCGGCGCCGCCCCCTGCTTACAATGAGATCTTCCCACAGACTCAGCGCGATTTGGACACAAAACAAGCTTCCGCCGCCCGGGCTGCGGCTGATGCCGAAGCGGATCAGAAGTGTGCTATGATGTATGACCGGCACTCGAGCATGGAGGTGACCTCATCGCCGTCTTGTGCTAGCACGGCCTCGTCCGCTTCGTCGGCCGCTGCCGCTGAAGAGAGCAGTGCGACAACCCCCAAGCTGCCCGCGTTGCTGCAGATTGGGCGAAAGAATGCTGTGACGAAGGAGCAGCAGGACAACCTGCGGCGGGTACATGCCGAGAAGCTCAAGCGGCTGAGGGCCGATAGGAATCTATTCTTCATATGGGTAAGTTACACCAAACTCCTACATATCAACCGCGCGCGCCTTCGCTAACGCAACCTTCCAGATTCCTCTGCTCGTCATTGTCCTCACCGCTATGCTCTACAACAGGTTTCCCAGTCTGTTCTCCGCTGTCGGCGGGTTCATCGCGCTGGTGTTTTCTTACCTCGGCCGCATCACGTCCTCATCCAAGGTCACCACTGCCTCGGCTGAACCTCTTGCCACTGCAGCGGCGAGGGTTGTCGAGGTGTAGAATTAGTTGCAAAGCGCTTCAAGAACGAGTGCTTCTCATGCCCGAGCAGGCGTGACTTTTTTTTTGGGTTCAACTACTCGGAGGAATTAAGGCACGGATTCAAGGTCCGTAGAACCGGAAGACACTTCCGTCCTCACTTGGGTCTCAGGTCTACGCCATGTTTGATAGCAAGGGATGGATTTGGCAGACTACCCTGCACTTAATTTGGGAGAACCACGAAGGAACAAAACAAATGGGAGGTGGGATGGGGAACTCGGCAGGGAACAGGGAAGGAAAATCGACGCCCTGTGCTGGTCTTGGGCCGCGCGGGTGAGTTAGATAGCACTTGACCAAGCGCTCTTTTCTTCTTGTACTGTATATACAAGCGCCCAGATTTTTAATCCAAGAACTGGCGCTAAAGCAGGTCGATGTTCTTGAGGACCTGACGTGAGCTCTCTTGCATGCCACGCCAGGCCGGACTCCAACCATTGAGAGGCGGTGGCCCAGGTCAGAAGAGAAGTCTCGGTATGCTGCTTTACTAGCTTAAGCACGCAAATACGGAGGCTGCTCAGAGTTTGCAAGCCCAGGCAGGCAAGGGAGCACGATTTTCAGTCAACCTTCATTCAGTAGCGGAACGTCTTCAAGAAACTTGAAATCTCAGATCAGATACGTAAAAAGCAGGCCCAAAAGTCCAATACCAGCAAGACATACAGCAACAATGGTATATGAATACAAAGGTTCAAAGGTTCAAGTTCAAGACAACTCCCAGAGGTGCAGCTAGTGCCTCCATCAAAATCAAATACCCCCCCCCCCCCCCCCCCGTCGCCTCGAAACCGTTGCCGGACCATCCGTCAAGTTCCCATTCCCTTGTTGGTCCCAGTCTTCGAAGGAGAGATGACCAAGGGCCCCCAGGATCCCAAAAAAAAGCGCAAGATTTTGGTACAGCCTCTCATCCATGAGTCATCAGTCATGTCGTGTTGACTTCGTGAAGTCGTCAGGTCGTGTGGTTAAGACATTATTGATCGCCGGAGTGCGTGGCTGGCAGGCAGCCAGCTTGCATCTCGCCACCATCAACGACGCCAGGAGGACGACTGCTTTGTCCTCTCTCCTTGCGCCGCACACACTGCCGCAAGACGCCGTCCAGGGCGCCCTCTGCCGGGATCAATCTCGATACCACGACACCGCGTAGTTCTCATCGCCCATCATCGCTCCACCTTCCGCGCTCGCGATGCCTGAGTCTCTGTTCCCAGCCTCACTCAACTTCCCCGTGTAGTACACAGGGATCTTCGGCACCACCGGGATACCGCGGTTCGCGTCCGGGACCACTGACAGCGGCTCGTTCGGCGGATGCTGGTACGGACCAGCGGGGCGGACCGCGCGCAGCCGGTACGGGTAGTGGAAGCTAGGTGGCGCGAGCCCACCCTGCTTGTCGGGGCTCACCGAGCGCGACATGGACCGCGAGCAGCGCGGCGAGTCTAGGTCCATAACGTCGAGGTCCTCGTGGATGCGTGTGCGGGAGTCCTGCGAGACACGGCCGGTGCGTGAGTCTTGCGACGTGCGGCCGAGGGCGCCAGGTTGAAGGTTTGGAACTGGCCGGCCGCCGAGAGACGAGAGCGAGGTGCGACCAGAGGAAGGCTGGGACTGAGACTGCGACTGCGACTGCGCGGGTAACGCGGGCATCATAAGGTGCGGGAGGGAGAGCCCCTGGGGCTGGAGTCCAGGGGACCGAGCGGGGCTCCGTGGATGGTGGGTAGCCGAGTGATGCCGCCGGCCAGCGAACAGCCCGCGCTTCTTGAGCTTCGTCGGCGTGCGTTGACCAGGCACCGCATAGATCGGAGTCGGCTGCACGAGTCTGACGGTGGCCGATGAGTCCACCGCAGATGACTCGAATGCACCAGGGGGGAACGAGGCAGCCGTGGCGGAGCTGGGTGCGCTGACGGCCGGGCGAGGCTTTCCGCCGTCCTTGGCGGCGGACAGGGAGAGGTCGGCAGACAGGCGCGAGGCGCTCTTGCGAAGCTTCTTGACGAGCTTCCGGGCATGCGTCTCGGTGTCGAGCGGTGCGCCACGCTTGGTCCCCCGCGGTGCGTTCGACCCGTCTGCGGTGGACCCCGTAGACGTAGATGGGCGAGTGCCAGGTACGACTAGTCGCTCTTGCTCCCGAGGTGGAGGAGGGACGGAGCTGGGGAGCTCGGCTGCGGTCGGTGGCCGTGTGGAGGAGTAGGGGACGGATGAGAAAGAAAGAGCGGCAGATTTGGAGGAGACTGACGATGAGGGGCGCCGGGTTTGTTGTTGCTGCTGCCGCTGTTGGTGGCCGGCCATGTGCTGTGCAAAAGGCTTCGTCGGCGCATGCTGCGGTGGAGGCGGCGCGGCGCGGCTAGGGGGCGGTACAGTCTCCCCGTGGGAGGTCCCTGCGCGCGGGAGCGGATGTCTCGTGCCCTGGATGGCGTGGGAGTTGAAGAAGCCCGAGGCCACGAGGTTCTTGTAGCTCTCCATGACCTCCTCGCGAGAGGGGTAAAAGCCCGGGCCGGACGGCTGCGAGCTGGCCTCTCCCGGGGGAAGGGGCGGACCCGTGGATACCGGTGCCGAGAGGGTCGGACCCCTCTTCCTGTCTCTCTCATCCTCCTTCGGCATGGTATCAGTGCCGATTTCGCTCGACGAGCGCGACCGGTACAGAGCCAGCTTCTCCTTGACACCGTCCCACAGCGGAGCGAAGAAGCCCGAGGTCGACGACTTCTTGCCGTGCGCGAGGGACGGGCCAGTCGCGCTGACAGGCCGGCGGAGCCCGGATCCAGCGGAGGAGCCATGATCCAGGCTGTGGTGGATAGGCGGCTGCATATAGAACTGCCTCTCGTAGGCGGCCATCTGCTCCGGGCCGAGAAAGGACGGAGGCGGTGCTGCGGACACGCGGTCGTTCATGGAGCCCTCTAGAAAGCGGCTCTGGCTGGGTCCATTACGAGAGACCTGCGGCGAGAGTGGTGCGCCGCTCCCGCCGTCGCCGCCACCTCCCGAGCGGGTGGAGGACGGCATGTTGATCGTGTTATCCGGCGGCGGGGTGGCCGCTTGGTTGGGTGGACTTAACGGTGAGGCGGCCTTGGCTATCGTGTGGGTTTGGTTTTCCGATGGCAGTAATGCCGATACGGCAAGGGAGAGTTGAGACTATCCGTGGTGTGCGAAGGGGTATAAAGCCCTTGAGGGGGCTTTTGTTATTGTCGGCTGGAATGCGGGATGTTGATATTCGCTGAAGCCTTTGGCGGGGTGGTTTGTTTACCCGAGGAATCCGCTACCAAATAACAACTGAGACTTCCCATTCGATTCGACACCACTGGTCGGCGACGGCTCAAACAGCAACCTTTGGCGAGGAGTTGCTTGCATTCCAATTTCAGTTTCTCAATTGTGCATCTACCAGTGTAGACGAGAAGATCGGGGTTTTTTTTCGAGTCGGCAGGAGGGGGGGGGACGCCGGCTCAAGCTTGCGCAAAGCGCTCAGAGGGTTTTTGTTGGTTGAAGGCAAGACACGGACGCTCTCTCAATCGAGGCAGCGGAGCCTTGTGGTCGGACCCCAAAAAAAACCTACAGTGGCTCGACCGCGTTGACGTGCCAGCGAAAGAGACGCGTCCAATCGAAGACACGCGCCCCCGCCCCAATCCCTCCAATCTCCAGTGCTCCACTGGCCGGCGCGCGCCC
>MU270049.1:246592-295780 GCA_021432635.1 Thozetella sp. PMI_491
CCCCCCCCCCCCCCCGCTACAATACCGCATATCCTCAAGCCAGCAGACAAAGGAGAGGGTACCATAGGCAGTGACATAGTTCTCCTATCCAAGTAGACCGAGATCGGTGTGGCAGCCATCTTCTAGTAGTAATAGCTCTGGACGCGCCGCGCGTGCCGTCCTTCTCGCATGCACCTCCCTCTTCCCGACAGTCCACCTTACCTACGTCTTACGAGAGCGAGAAAAAGAGAAAGGAAGAGGGAGGGAGAGAACCACCATCAGGTATCCATCACTAGTTGATGTTCCCAATATGGGGTGCGTACTTCTGGAGTACATACTCCGTAGTACCTATGTCACAGCTTGCAGAGCGCAAGGAGGACAGACTGGACTTTCCATAGGCCAAGAAGCAGGGTAAGAAGCAGCCCATAGAGCTCGACTGGTCCTGACAGACTTTGTCACCTACCTAAGCAACCGTCTGCAAGTACCACCTGACCCTCACGACTCACACCGGCCCAATTTCCTGCCAAAGACATGCACGCACACAAACACACCTAGGACATAGCATGAAAACACCGGCGCAGAGTTGGTTCAGAATGTTTAGATAATACGAATCCCTCGGTCACTATATCGCAAAGCACGCCCTGACCGATACGGCCCCGTATCGTCGTCCATCGTCCAGTTCAGTTAGTTCACCAGAAACCCTGGCCCCGCCCAGTCCCCTTATGGTTTCTTGACACTATTACACGAATAGAACCCTCCCTCGCTCCCTATTGTCAACAAAAGACATTGGCTTCGTCTCAGCCCGCCTCGGTTCTCCGTCAAGCACGTTCTTCCCTTTTGCTCCTTGGTATGTTGGTAAAACGAACAAAGATCAAGGCTCTGCTCTCCCAGAGCTGCGGCCGCCCCCCGTAGAGAAGACAGTTGAGCGCAAAGGAAAATAATCAGAAAGACTGTGCGGTCCGTCGGCTGCATGCCGTCTGGCGTATCTCAGGTCAAGACATGAAACAAATAGAAGAAAAAGAGAGAAAAGAGGAAGGCGTAGATGCTCTTGGCAGAGAGTGACTGCGGTATACATGGGCTTCGTCCCAGATGAACCACGCTCAAAACAGAAAAGAAAAAAAAATTTGGTGCCCTGTCCGTGTAGAGTGGGACGCCTGGTAGCATCCCATGATGCCAGGCGCTATATACAAGTCGACGCGCCGAATGCCTGGCACAAATTGCCAGTCCCAAAGAACCCAACTTCAAGCATGCCCCAACGCCGGCGCCAGTCCCCGTCAGTTATTCTCCCTCATGCATAAGCCTGGGAAACTGCGTGGTCGCCGCCTGCACGAGCATACACCATAACCGCGATGTTATCAGGATCCTCAGTCTCGCCGCTCTCGCGAGTGCCGTTTCGGCGAGGTGCCAAATCGTAGTCGGTGGCTCCAAACACGTCTCCGTGGGCCCGCTTCTGACCCGCGCGAATCGAGGCATCGCTACGAGAGAACATGCCAGGAGGAGGAGGGAGTACACCGTTGGTGCCAACGCCAGCATACGAATGCGAACGAGAAGGTCCGGAGCTAGTTGGGCTGTAGGCAGGCTGGGAATACTGCGACGTCGAGGCAATCGACGCACGAGGGAAGTCATCCGACAGCCGCGACTTGAGGTCGCTGAAGGATGGAAGCTTGATCGGCTCCGGCCGCCCGTTCTCCGCCTCGATCTTGGTGGGAAGCGACGGGGGAGGAGGGGGAGGGGCGTACGACTGGGAGAGGCGACGCTCTGGATAGTAGGGCGCCGGCGCCGGCGGCTGCGGCTGGTGGGAGGCATGCTGGTAGCCATACGAGCCGCCATGACCCGGAGGAGGGAAGGCTGGAGACGTGGGTACTGACGATGCAGGGCCAGATGGAGGGGGGGCAAAGCTCTGCGAAGAGTTACCACCGAGGAAGTTCAGGTGGCCAGACACGGCCGAGGTGGGCGTCTGGGGATGGTGGTAGTGCGAGGGCGGCGGTGGTGGGTACTCGACACCCGATCCCCGGCGCTGAGAGTCGGTCGAGTAGGGCGTGCGCTCGACGCTGCCGCTCATGGAGCGGGCGCGGTAGGCCTCCCGCTGGGCCTCTGGGGTCTCGGTCCTCCTCCTCCGGTTGTACTCTTCCTCCGCATTGTCGTAGTTATCGTTGCCATCCTTTCCAGGGCGTCTCCTCATGCGGACGTCACGGCGGATGCGGACGCGGCAGCCCTGTTCAGCAACGACCCTGCTGAGGGCAGTGCTCTCTGTCAGGCCGGGGAACTTCTTGGCGCTGTACACGAGGAAGTCCTGGGTCTTGACCTCCATGATCCAGTCGAAAGAGCCTCCGATAGCTGGGTTGGCTGCCTCGGCGGAGTTGCCATTGTCGGACCTGTCCTTCTCTTCCTTCGTCTCCTCGTACAAATTGAAGTTGAAGCGGTAGCGTCCCTCGTGGCGGACTGAGAGGTCAGGGAACAGGAAATATCCAGCCTCCTTGGGGCGGTCCAGGTAGGCCATGCCCGAAACGGGCACGCCGGTCAGGACGGGAGGGGTGTTGACCGCGGGCGACTGGACGCGCCCGTGGGCCATGACCCGCGCATGCTCAAGTGTGGCGTAGAGGAAGAAGTTGGCGTTGTACAAGAAGGTGATATCCTTGTTCTGTGCCTGCTCGAAGGTTGGACCTTCGTAGATGCGAAGCTCGACGACCGGCGGAGGGTTAACCGGACGGCGATCGGCGGAGGCTAGATTGGCAGCAATCAGCATCGATGAACCTTCCTTCGCTGTGGCCTCGAAATTTCACTTACACTTCGGACCGGAGCCACAAGCGCGCGCGCGCTCGGGCTGCTGGATGACCTTCAGGACATACCAGAGGTGACGGCCAGTCTTGGTAACGCGATCGAAACAAACTCCCTTGTCTTCGTGGTCGTGACCGGGTCCATGAGAGGACGCGGCGACGATGGGGCCGGCCATTATCGTCAGATAAAGATGATGGCGAAGCGGCGGCGCTCAATCGAAAGGAAGTCGGGGGTGTGTGGGAGATGGGCGAAGTAAAGGAGAGAGCGATGGATGGCCTAAAAATCCGGGACCTGGGAATCAGCGATGCCGACTTCCCCAAACCTTGGACCTGGTGCCGCGAACTTTAAAAAACGGCGCCGGAACCTCGCTCGTGGGAGACCCAGGCAAGCGGATGAACTGTGCGAAGAAGAAAGAGGGAGGGGGTAGTGGTTCTGGCTGGCTGCTCGGGCCACTCACTGGTCACTTTCGACTCGTCAATCGGGACTGAGCCACGACTCGGCGGGTCCGAAGGCTCCAAATAGCAATGGCGAATGAGAGGAAACGGCTGGAATGGAATGCAAGCGCTCTGCGTGCAGGTTGCTTGCGGCGAGATTTGTAAGTGCTTTCTGTCTGAAGAGGCGAAATGGGGGTTCTCGAGTCGATGCAGGCGCGCCCCGAGAGTCTGGGTTTGGCGAAGGAGAAGAGGATTCGACGATTTCGTCTGGCCGATCTTGGGGGGTGGATGATGGCTTGGCTGGGGGGGGACCCGAAAACCAGAGCGACGGGTAGCCGACAAGCGAACGCTGGGAACGGCTCTGATTTGGCGCTCGAGACTCGCAGTGCTGGACTAGAAGCAATGCGGCAAATCCCTCTCGCAACGCCCACTGGCCGCCGGACTTGGATTCAGCGCGGGCGAGCAGGTTCGGGCAGGGTCGAAGTCGATTCGAGGCCGATGAGGTCGTTCGGATGTGGTGCAGGAACGAAAGGGGGATTGAAGGGGAAAGGGAAAGAAGAGAGGAGTCAAAGACCGGCCGCCCCAGTGCGTGGAGCTGGGACCCGGGCGTGGGTGTGGGTGTGGGTGTACGGGCAAGCCTGGGTGGATTGGCAAGACTGGGACTGGGTGCTGGGCTCAGTCTTTGCCTGGGCCTGCCGTGAGGGAAGGAGCAGCGGGGTGGGGCCTCCCCAGGCCGGGGCAGGGACTGGAAATGAACAGCGGGCGAGAATGTGACAGGCCCCCCATACGGCGATGGCTCTCTCCCGCACACCCACACGAAGCACTCGCCTCTCTCTTTTTTTCTCTCCTTCTTTTTCTTTCCACATGCACAGTACGGTACCAAGTACCATCCCATAGTACACACGCGCACTCGCTACTTTCTCTCTCCCCCTCTTACTCACCCCTCCCCCCCTTCCCTCTCCCGCTCTGGTTAGGAGTGGGCATGGGTTCCGCCCCGGTCAATCTGCTCATCTTTCCCATTCTTCAGGGTGGGGGCACCGTGCGAGAGTTGAGAGACATTCGCGGCCCGTCGCCAGCCAGTCAGGCATGGGCGCTGGGGCCTCGTCCCGCCCCTTCGTCCACCAGCAACGGCAGGGGAACGCTCCCCCGGCTTGTCGCCGTGTCGCCACTTGGTGCCCCAGCACCGCGGGGGCAGGCACCGAGCCGGCACTGCTCCCTTCGCAGCCGGGCACAGTGCGAACCCCATCCTGGCCCTGGCTGGGGCGATGGAACCGGGCTTTCCTTCCTGGCCAAAGGCGACCCTCCATCTCGCCGGGGTCACGCCCTCCCGTTGGTCAGATGCGCCGTGGTGCTGATCCAGGGCTTAGGTTCTGCCGTCCACTTTGGCCCGCAAGTCGTCCGTCTCGCGCCAATTGGAGACCCGGCCAGCCATCCATTGTCTCCTTTCCTCGGGACGGGACTGGGACTGGGAGGGGGAGCCAGACACACACCCCAGACACCCAGGAGACTAATACTCGGTAGCTCCAGTGGCTGGGGCCAAGGGGAGGGGGGGGAGGTTGCGAAGTTGCCTCTTTTCCTTCTTCTCTGCTGGGGTTCGCCGCTCTCGTCCAATCGAATTCCCTGCGCCATCGTGGTGCTCGGCACACAAGGCACTTGCCCTTTCTGGGCTTTTTTCGCCAGCATCTAAGCACCAGTGTCCACTCGGATCCCTACTCGGAGTGCAAGAGGACTTTGTACCTTACATAGCGCCGACAGTCAGCCAGGCGCAGGGCTGGGGGGAAAAGGATCTCTCATTTGCACCGCTCTTACCACACAGCACAAGAGTTATGCTGGGATGGGCTGCCGCTTGTCTTCTGCATCTTCTGCATACGGATAGTATTGACAAGAAAAGAAAAGACAAGAAAAGGCACGGCAAAGGCCGGTCCCGGCAGCCTTCTGAAATTGTCACTGGCATGGCTGCAGCCGTGGGTGTGTGTGTTCTTCTGCTTCCTCGACATCCCGGCACAATTCACACACCCACACCAACACAGGCGAGACAGATACACACCACACGTGAGCTGTCGATGGCCTTCTGATGTTTCTCTCCATCTGTGCCGCTCCCGGTGAGACCAACGCGCTACCCATTTCGTCTCGCCATTGCTCTGGTGCACTGACATCTCGTCCACGGAAATCTGGGTCGCCTCTTGCGAGAAATTTCGGCTGACGATGCCGTGATTACTAGGCATTGTCTACTTCGGGTCCCCAGAGCCTGGCAGGGTACAAGTTCGATAGTACAAACTGGGACGATCCGGTTAGCTAGTGGCCGGTCGCTACCATCCGGACAGTACCTAACGTAGTACTTTAGTACCGGCCTGGGCAGAGTCAGGGATCCAGGTAATAGGCACATACCCACACTAAAACCCCCCTCTCCCCTCGGCAGACAACGACAAGAGGAGGAAACACATGCGATGGTGACTAAACTCGCCGCGCCCTTGTTAGTTCCAGAGCAGATCTGTGGCATTCAGCCTGTAAATTGTAAAACACCACGGTTGGCGAAGGCTTTGGACCGGGGAGCGAACGCACGCGGGGGAATGCTGGGGTGTCTGTCCGGCAAGCCGCAAGCCCACCCAAACTGAATACCCCCGAAGGCGCGCCGATCCGGTTTTACGGGCGCCCCTTCGCGGGGGGGGGGGGAGGGACGAACTGTTGGGGGCACCCGCGGCACGATAGTGCTCAGGTCTCCAGGGTTAAGCGCTGAACCCTCGGGTCCGTAGCCTGATTTAACTTTGCGCAGCACTAAAAAGGTCAAAAATACCCCCCTACTTACCAGGCCCCAAACAAGGCGACCGCCGGCCTCGCGCCCATGCCGTCGGAGCCCCATTCAGTCTATGTGAGCCCCGCGCTGACACTCAAATGAAAAAAAGAGATTCGAGAAAAAAAATATCGCCAGCCCTTCAGCTGGCATGCAGGCACCGTTCAGCTCTTAACGGCCCAAGTCCAAGACAGCGAGCGCCCCAAAAGGGTAGGCCCATCCTGGCTGCTTCGGGCACAAGTCGCAGAGTCAGCAAATCCCAAGCCAGGCCGTCAACCTGACACTGTCATCCCGCGCACAGCAGCCCGTCTTCTCCCCCGGGAGGGTCTGTACACGGTACTTGCCGCATGTGCCTACCATGACTGTGTCTCTTTTGCCTGCGTCTCTTTGTCCGTCGACTGCTATCGGCCGGCCGGTCCACCGCGGCGTGTCAAGTGGAAGCAGGCGGAAGAAACTGGTCGAGAGAGAGAGAAAGAGCTAAGATGACGCCCTGGACACTGTAGCCCGTCGAGCGCCACCACTCGAGCCAGTCCCAGCCGGTGGGGGAGGGGGAGGCTTGGCGGGGAATAAGAAATAACGTACGTTTCCGAACTTGGGTGGGCTGTGGATCCGCCGCACTGTGGATCATCCACCACTCTTCGCTGTGCCGGGTACACGGTGTGGTTACTGTGCCACATCTTGCCGCCGGGTCGCCGTCACGGAGGGATTTGATTTTCGAGGCATGAGAAGGCGAGCCAGAGACGAAATCGTTCGGGCCGTAGCGGGCCCTTATCTTCGGGCCCCTGGGGTCCGAAAGGGCCTCTTCTA
Source organism: Thozetella sp. PMI_491 (assembly GCA_021432635.1). Classification (NCBI taxonomy): domain Eukaryota; kingdom Fungi; phylum Ascomycota; class Sordariomycetes; order Chaetosphaeriales; family Chaetosphaeriaceae; genus Thozetella; species Thozetella sp. PMI_491. The sequence continues at coordinate 253,382 of MU270049.1, forward strand.
CTCCTCTCCTGCTCCTGCCCCTGCCGTACGGAATATTAGGCGCCTGTCAAGGCCAGGTCAGACACGTTTCCCTACCACGGCCCGGGGTCCTCGAATCGTTCGGCTGCTTGGGCTTTGGTTGGGTGGCCCCCTCTCGGCGTTTCTCTTTCTCATCTGGCCTGCCAGGTATGAGACCCGGTGTTTTGGCTTTTGGCCAGCTTTGCGGCCAGCTCTGTGACCAGCAGCCGCCGCCGCCACACGAGTCCCACGGCCAGGTCTCAGGAAGACGACGAGCATGAGCTAACCGGCCGTCTGGATCAAACCCCTTTCCCCCCTCTCTCTACCCTTTCACACTTTCACACTGGGTGTGAGCTGCTGGCTGTTCTCGTCAGCCCCGCCCCCCACCCCCTTCTCCGTCCACTCCCCAGCAACGGAGAGAGAGAGAGAGAGACAGAAGGGCATGGCAACGCCCAGTTCCGCCGCCATGGACGAGCACCAGTGTGATCGTCAGGCTTCCCGCACCGTCCATCCTCATCACCCAGACGCGTCACGGCACTTCTGGAACGGGGCCAGGGAATGTCATGCGGTTTCCTCGTTGCCATCGCTTGCCACCGCTTGCCGTGGTACGCCCGCACCAAAGGCGAAACTGTGGGCGAATCGGCAGAAGCCCATCGCTTCTCCAGATTCATGGGCATTGACGGCATGAACCAATGCCAAGCCCTTCGCCCACCCGGGGCTGTGGATGCTTGTGGCCGTTGAGGAACCCCCCAAATGCCATTTCATGGTGCCGAGCAAATCATTTGCCATCCGTGCCCTCTCCTGGGACCATCTCTCTCCAACCAGGTCTGCCCGAGAAGCACTGGCGCGCCTGCTTTGCCCCCAGGAGAGGCTCGCCATTAGGAGGTTTTACAACGTATTCAGCCTGATATCGCGACCCGGCCTGCTTCGCTGGGCTCGGGACCGAGTTCGTCGCAACGGCCCAGCACCCAAGGAAGCGCCCTTCCACCCAACTGCCGACCCGCTCAGGGGCTCCCAAGAGGTCAGAGGTGAGTCTGCTGGTCACTGGGTCGGCGCAAGTGTGCACACTCGTGCCCGAGGTGGAAGGGTAGCCGGGGCGGTGGTGGTCCGGGGTCTGGAGGACATCTGTGCCAGATTGCAGGACCCGGGTGAGCCTTGAAACCAACCTAGAACCGACGACTACGGCCTCGAGGGCTGTGGATGAATGTCGCCGTCTCGGGCGGCCATCTATTACACCTCAGGAGTTACCTCGGAAAGTCGCCCGTGGCAACCCTTAAGGGGTGGCCTCGGAGCATTTGCTCGACCCCGTTCTATTTTGCCCCGTGCGCGCCCGTCTTTAACCCGGCCAGTGGTGTCCCAGACTTCGGGTAAGGATGTGCAGCTGCCATACCAGTGGACAGCGAGAGGAAAGGGGAGAGGAAAGGGACGGGGGCGGGACCGCGGCTAGTTCCGTGTACTGTGCTGTGTGCTGCTGCTGGTCATCTCGGCAAGCCAACATGCGTTTGTGTGGTTGCATCTCGGTGCTGTGGGTGCTGTTGAGAGACACGCAGAGAGCAAGATAAACGCGTGCGCGCAGTGCGGCGCATGGCCAACTGTGAGTCCAGCCCCTGTGGCTGTTCAGCAGTGGGCTCCCTCCATTGAACGTCGTGGGTGTGTATGCAGCTTCCCGGCACCTGGATTCTGGTTCCAAATGGGCGGCGTCTTGCCGGCTAGCAAGGCGGGGAGGATTTCTGTCTTGCCTTTCGGGGGACGGGGCGTCGCCTGATGAATCGGCAGATTTCACTCCCACCTGTTGTAGAACGGAAATGATTCTCCTCCTGCCATAGGATCTTCTCCTACCATAGGATCTGCTCCTGCCTAGGAGGGAAAGGCTGGCGCTCTTCTCGTTGCTTTGTCGACACGGAGCCGAGGCGTCCGTATAGGACCTCCAGGCCTTCCGGGCCAATCCAGCCTGTCCCAAAACTCTCACACGCCAAAGACGGTCGCGCCGCCGCTCCTCCCGGCGACCTGTCCTCGGGAGTGGCGTTGCAACCGAGACGGGCTCTGGCGAGCGACCGCGCCACCAAAAGCATCCGTGTGCGGCTTGGATTCGGCTGGGCAGATAAAATGCCCCTGATTGCTGGTTGGTCCGTAACCGGGAGCGCCCAGCGCTGTTGGAGCTCCAAATGCTACGTAGCGTTGGATAAACTTGCGTCACACCCTCTCAATCAAAACCGCAGCTTGTCCCGTAGGCTCTTTGTGTGCTGCCCGAGCGACAGGCGAGGGCTGCCTCCTGGTGAGGGCGAGGGTAGCGGACGGTTGGCCCGGTACTTCCCTTCGAGACGGTCGCCTCTGGCTTGTCATGCCCTGCTCTGCTCTATTCCGTACTCTGTCCTGCTCGGTGGCGATTCTGCATTCAACCGGGCGTCCTAGCGCACCCTTGGAAGGTTTTGGCGAGCAAGAAGTGCTTTGTCGTCAGGGGCAGGATTCGGCCAGATCCATTCTTTAACCTCGACTTAAGGGGCAAGTAGACACAAAGACATTGCAGAAGCGCTTCCGGCTTGAAAGGGAGGACGCTTCGCGGGAACTCACCAGCCTTGACTTCTCGTTAAGGGAAGAGGGGGGGGGCGTGGTAGATTGATTCCACCTGAAAACCTCAATTTGTGTTTTTTTCTTTTTATGATGCCTTCCAGCCGGCGCGAGGCTTCAGTTACACACATACCTGCAGGCGTTGGTGTGTATACCGTGTGAGAATTTCTCCCTCAGTCTCTGAGTCGTGTTACCACCCATTGCTAAAAACCCAGTCTGGCCGCACGCGAACGAGCCCATTCCTGGCCTTGCTCCATTCCTTCCCGCTCGCCTGTGGCACCTCGACTTCCGATCCGGCAAACCTTCATCCACTTAGGAGCACCGCCACTGGGATCGCTTGGGGCCCTGTTCCCAGTTGGTGATACCGCATCCGTGCTGTTGGTTCCGTTGGTTTCAAGTTGGGGCGAAGTATAACTCGAAGTGTCGTTCCCGCGAGTCTGGGAGGCTACTGGATCCGCCCTTCACCCCAAACCTTCCTTCGACTCTGCACGACGGACGCTTGGCAGTGCGAACGCCGAGGCTCCATGGCCATGGGTCATGGAGGGTTTGGGCTGAACGTTCGGCCTAGGGACTCCGGCCTCGAACCGCCTCTCTCCCTTGGAGGCCACAGGTGGATGTTCTAGCCTGGGTTGGGTGCTCTTGGTCCCGCGCCACTCGCAAAAAACTTCCATCCTTCGAGAGATCCGAGAAGGACTAGTGAGCGAAGCCCTTCCTCCCCTGCCTTGACGTCTCACTCGAGGTTTGACAAATATTGGAAAGGCAGCGCGGCAGTCGGTGAGGGGCGGGCAGTTGCACATCTCAGCCACGTGGGATTCTGTCGAGTGTCTGCCCGTCTTCGGTGGTTGGCGCCTTGGCCCGACCTCTTTCGAATCGTCGAGCAACCCGGGCCGTAGCAGCTGTGGTATTGCGTATTTGACAGGCTTTCCCCCCCTGCTGCCGTTCTAGACCGGCAGCCAGCCCCGGTCGCTGCTCGTGGGACGTGGGACGTGGGAAGCTCTTACCCCGGTCGCATCTTGTCGAAACCCGGTCTCGTGACGCCCAGTCGTTCTAGTCCTGCCCAATAGCGGCGCCATGGGCTGAGACATGGGACTCTGAGCGGGCTATACCATCACGGGCGTCACGCAAGAGCGGTTGGTCGAGAGGTGTCTTGCGGCAAGCTCGCTTCCTCGAGCCCATCTTGCCCGTGCGGGCAGGTGACTCTGCGGCTGGCCAGGTCTCGGCGACAAAGGTAGGACGGTGGGGATCCAAAAGGCCGGAAGCCCAAAAGTGCGAGTAGACAGGCAGCCTGCAGCGCATAAGGAGTGCAGCGCCCCGGCGTCTTGCATTTGACAGGTTGGGCCTCGCTTCCCAGCCCCCCGCGTAGACGTGATGCTGCTTGCCGCCGACGTCTACTGCAAAGAACCACGGCTAACTACTCACTTGCATGCTTCATGTGCCCCGCCCGCCCCGTCGCCCCCTGGTGGTCGCCGAGATGCGACTTGCCGCAGCGGAGCTCAGCTAGCTTCCGCATCCGTGTCACCCGTCAGACGGCACAGCATGACACTCGGCCTATGCGAGCGGTGCCTGCAAGCCTCCTGGCTCATTTTCGCAGCCGCGCCCTCTGGATTCCATGGTTCGATGTAGATCGTATCGAGCTTCGGGGCGGAGGGTGGCCTAGGGACCAACGCATAAGAAGATACTGCTAGTCTGCGGCTAGCAGTTGGTCGATCAGGATGAGGTTTTTTGGATAGGATTGCATGGGCCTAACACGGCAAGTGGGACAGGCTCGTTGTTCCAGGATCTCGTTTGGTGATCCTGCCTTCCCGGTTGTGCATCGACAATCATCGGCAAGGCAGCTCCCGGTTGGTGAGTGCGTGTAATTCTGAGATGGCGCCTTGTAGATTTGCATATGTATCATTCTGTAATTCCGTGGCCGATTATGTCCCATTGCCATAGCTCATGTCTATTGTTCTTCGGATCAAACAATGTTATCAAGCTTGACCGAAGCAGTAGGTTGGCGGTCCATTATGCACGTGCGCTATTTGTTAAGGAAGAAGAATCTATCACCGTAATAAACATCTTCGGGCATTTCTACACTTCTAAATGCCTTCATACCGCTTTATTTTTGCGTATATGAAAACGGAGACATGCTCGACTGGGGTTTGTTGCTCTAGTGGCGATTGTTCAGGGGTAGTAAACAACAACTTGAAGTAGGCTATAATCCTAGACCCCTGCCAAGGCAACTGAATTGCAGGCTATCCTAGCAGACCCCACAAAGCCCAGAATTCCTAGACCAGTCTTCTATGTGCAAGATGCTGAATGATAATTCTGGACGGCATGGCGACTGCAGTCAGTCGGCTCATCCTAACTTGCCACGTTGACAAGGTCAGTGCCGTGTCACGCAGAGCGACCCAGTGGTGGTATTCTTGACTGCAGCACCAACTCACAATGGTCGAGCTAAGAGAGAAGGATACGGACAGCAGCAAATTATATTAGCAATTCTCATAAAGTTTGCTCCCCCCCACGGCGGATTGGTCCAATTAAGCATCTGGTAGCCAGGGACCTGCTCCCAGAATGCTCTTCACCGATGGCCTTGGAATAGCTAAGCTAGCGAGAGTATAGACGAAGACAACGACCAAATAATAAAGACTTTAGTGAACGAGGGTATTTCCGACCGGAAGCCAAACAGCCAATGCGTCGCATTTCTTTCGTAGACAGGCATCAATCGCAACTCTCGAGGGAACGGGGTGGTTGGAGTTCTCCAATTTCCTCATTGGCGTGCTTCCCACAACTTTCCGCCAACTCACTTCCTCCCCGGTACACCCGGATGGCAGAGAGGGCTTTGGAGCATGCCGAATATATATAGAGCTAGTCGGCATGCTGCTGGGTATCACTTAGACAGCGGCCGGGCCCGTGACGCCGCCCGTAGCAGGAGCAGCCTCCTTCTCGGGGAAGGTGCCGGGAGCGGCGTTGACACGGCCGTACTGGGTGAAGGTGAGGTTGAGCTTGGAGTAATCCCACTTGCGCGCCAGCACAAGGAAGGCAACGGTGAGGACGGGAATCAGCAGGGTGTCGAGGATACCAAACCAGATGAAGCCGCCGACGACGCCGATCCGGTTGCCACCGTCCGTCAGGCCGAAGACGATGGGGTACTGCAGCCAGAGGAAGTTGACGCAGAAGGCCAGGAGGTTGTGGTTGCCAGAGACCCCGACGCGCTTGGCATGGCTTGTGCCCTCAGCCAGTGTGCTGGCGGCGAGGAAGAAGTAGGCGACGGTAGCGAAGGCATAGAAGCCCCACTTGTAGTTGGTCGCTGTGTAGGCCGAAACAAGATAGCCAATGACCCAGACCCAAGACAGGAAGATGTTGTAGAAAATGGTAGCCCACGACACGCCTGAGAGAAGGCCCAGGGCAAGGGAGGCGGTGGGGAAGGAGACGACCCAAAGAATGTACTTGGCGAAGAAGATCTGGCGCGTGGCACCGTGGGTGTCGAGGCTGTTGGCCTGCTGGATGACGCTGAAGCCGAGGTCAGAGCCTTCAGCATAGTAGACGATGGCACCGACGAGGTTGGCGATGAGGAAGATGTAGTGAAAGATCTTCTCGCCAGCACGGGCCACGTGGCTCAAGCCGAAGACGGCGAGCTGGGTCAACGGTCAGCTACATGCAACGCGGCTGCGTGCGAGGTCGGCATTGACTCACAAAGGTAAAGGCATGGATGGCGGCGACGGTATACAGCCAGTCGGAGCCGTTGGTGGTGAGGAACTCGTCACCCGCGGGGGGGTTGACGGTAAGAGCATCGTTGGCGCGCTTGATGAGACCCATAGCGACGACTTAATGGGAGGAGGGCTTTTCTCAAATAGGTGAGGGCAAAGGAGGGGAGGTGTGGGTTGGGGGGATGGTGGATGTTGAGGGTATAGAGGGATAAGCCGGATTAGATGAAGATGGTCGTGTGTATGAGTCTGCGCGGTGCGACGATGGGGGAGCTTCAGCCCGGAAGAGAGGAAGGGCGAGTGAGCTCTTATAGGCGACGAGTAACTTGCTCGTAATAGTCCATGGACCGATGGATATGAAGGCAACTGGGTCCAGACATCTCGTCATAGGGCATTAACCAGGGGTAGGGACGTGGTAGGCTCCAGAAATCCGAGCGCGAGCCGAGCCAGGGTGGTCACGGCGGTGGATGTACCGACTACATTATTCACCACCAGAGCTCAGTAAGCAAGGGTTACGAGATCGGAAGTAACCTAGATATCACGTCAAGGCCGGACGAGCCAGGCGGCTTGATACACAAACCAAAACATGCGGCAAAGCGCTGGCAAGGGCGCCAAGGCGCTCCGGCAGCCCAAGGGCTAACTCTATCTCGGCCTGCTAGGATCCATCTCTTCATCTCGGCAGGGTGTAAGGGGAGAGCGAGGCAGGCGGCCAGCACACACCTTGTCTAGGAGATGTGCGTTTGGTTTCGCACCCCTCCTCGGCCCCGGCTACCCAAGGTCTCCTATACACGCATGCATAGGCCAGACTAAGTACCTACGGCCTCTTCCATGTTCCACAACGCTGTATGGAGAACAGCCCCTCATGCCTAGCCTACCGACCCAGTCATTAGTGCCCAAACTAAGGTGGTTAAATGGGCATCCTGCAGGCTGCTCAATGGAGCGAGCCGAAGTGCACATCGTGCTTTGATTGTGTGCTCACAATGGGCGCTTGCAGCTCCCCGGTACCACCGCGTCTGCAAAGCAGCTCTTCTACGAGTCGCAGCCATCCTGCAGCTCGGTGGGTCGGAGCCACAGATGGAGCGAGGGAGGCAGTTTTGGAAGGGCGCGCGGGCAGTCACGGAAGTCGGGAGGGCTAGTTGACTGCATCAAGATGTATCAGCATCATCTGAGTCGGATTACAAGAGCCCCAAGTTGGCCGTCCGCCACCGCTGAATAATGGCTAATCCAGGCCAAGACGGCCTCTGGTTGGAGGAGGCCCAAGGTGGAGCGGTTGGGGAGCCGCATCGAGCTAGACGCCCTGTTAACTACGTGACCCCAAGTGATTAGTTGGATCCCGAATAGCGACCTTTCGCCCCCCCCCCCTTTTCGGGGCGCCGGGAAGACCGCGAAAGAGAGCCGGGGCGGAAGTTTTCGAAGGTCAGGAATAACAAAAAGCCCAAGATGGCGTCAATGGCTGCTTGCAGATCGTCAATCTGAAGTGTCAACACGAAAAAGAAACGGTTTTGTTGTGACAGGGGCTCGGCATCGACCAAGTCTGGGGTTGACGCCCGGGAGCTTCGGATGGGAGCTTGGTCCGGTGACCTTGTGAAGAGCTCATGATCAGGTGTCGAGGTGTCGATTGAAAATCCCCAAAGCCCACGATCGGAGTCCGATTGCAGGCCGGAGGGTTGCCACACGGGCCCCTCCTCACTTGGGGAGATGCCAGAAAGGTTCGATGTTGCCGCTGCGTGGTAGCACCAACCGGCAGATGAATGTTCGCGATCCGCCCTGGCTTTGCCCTACTGCAACTCCACATTATGGAGCGGCCCCTCCGCTGTCTGTGCGACGGGGGTGCGTCTCTCAAGACAAACATCAAGCCGATCGTTGGAGCTCCCCCTTACAAGCCCTCAGCGAGAAGCCCTGCGTGGAGGCAGGCATGCCCCGGTCTATCCTAGGACGTGGGCTCACAAGCAACAGAGCTTGCATGCCTCTGGGCTGACAGAGGAGCGCCCACCCCAAAAAAAACCTTGGGGGGTTGGCGAAGTTGCCGCCTTGCCGAGAAAGAGTGAGAGAGCCTTGACTCGTTAGATGGGGTGAAAATGCAAGTATCTTAGCTCACGCCTCGCCGAAGCCGGCAGAGTTGCGGCAAGTACGGAGATGCGAAGCTTTTCGAGCAGCTGGCGAACAAAAAAAAATTGCAGGTAGGTTGTTGAGGTTGAAGTGGTGGTGGGGAGCTGCAGCCGAGCCGGCTCTCCCCTGCAACTCGCTGGGCCATTCATCGTGCATGGCAGGAGCGACGAATTGGGGGTTCACCCTGCCGGCACTTGCACCCACCATCATCTACGACCCCTGCTCCCTGTGACGTGATCGACGCTGCAATCTCCACCTGGGGTCGTGCCACTGAGCTGAGCAAAAGCGTGAGCTTGATGAGCTCAATGGACCCCTCCCGGCCCGGGACGACAACTTCCTGCCCGCTAGGATCGCCACATGGGTGGTGTGATCGGCCGCTTCCAGGCATACCTTACGGTAGTCGGGCATAGTAGCATCTATACGTGCAAAACTGCATGTACCTAATGTGCTCTTTCTCGGGCTTGAAGTCGTCCGGATCTTCCGGGGGGGGGCGCCTCGCTTGTCGGCGGCTTATTCCGTCCCGGTGTGCCTGTTCGCAGTTTTGTCTGCCGCCGACGTGCAGGTGTTGCTGTGAGGCATCGTGCGCCATAGCGTCGCGAGGTCTGACGACTTGCCAGCTGTTCTTTGCCCGCCCTAGGAAGGCAATCGACTCGTGGGGCGGGCGGTACTTTGGCTGGAGTGGCAGGGATCATAGCTTGAGGGCGCGTCCGTAGTACTTCGTAGTTCGCGATATCGCCAGAGTTGGGCACCACCAGCCCTGTTTTGCCAGCGTGTCAGAGGGAAAGGAGATCGGGCTAGGCCCCAAGCATGTGATTTACCCCAGAAAACCATCGCATCGTGTCCCTTGCTAGGCCGGGCTTCGCCATCCTCGGGACACGCGCCTCAGGCTGTTTCGGCCGGACGACGAGTCTCTAGCGGGAAGGAAGATCTGCCTCCATCTACTTCGGGCAACGGTCTGCACTCTGCAGTAGAGAAAGAAAAACTAAGACTGACCCACCCATACAATATGTCCGGCCGCTCTTGGGGTCTAGCCCTTGCGTGGGGCCGGAGACAACCAAATGTGAAGCGCTGGAGGAATGAATCTGCTTTCTACCTCAGAGCGGAACACCACTACTTCTCCACAGATCGGGTGCCATTTGGTCCATGGGGTGGATAGCTTGCATCAGGGCTTCCTCGCCGAGATAACCGGAAGCATGAGCATCATCGTCTGACTCGTGGTTCGTAGCTTCTCAACGTGCCGCCCTTGGCCGCGAAAATTCTCCCGGGTGTGGTATGGAGAGAGAAAGGTGACATGCCCGGCCCACTGCATCACTTGGCCACTCAGTGTTCTAGGACAGCTTGGTTTTTTTTTTTTTTGAAGTTGACTTTTTGGGCGGGAAGTTACCCACGCGATACGCGGGCTATATCATCACAAAGCGCTTCCCTCGCCTGGCGCGCACTTCTCCTGGGCCATGACACCAGGAAACCATGGCTAGACATGCTCTGGAGACGCCTCTATATATCCGTATGCAAGGCACCAATGTCTCCACCATCCATACCTGCACACAGCATTATCGTCCTGCCATATTACTGGACCCTGGGAAAGGCGGCCATGCCGCCCCTCTCGGGCAATTAAACTGCCAACATTCTCCTTCCTTCCCTCCTGGCGCCTCTGTCACGTCTATGCGTGGCCCTGACGCATGTAGAACACGGCCGTCCGGGCTTGCTCCTTGACGTCGAGATCGACGTCTTCGTGCTGTAGGCTCTCGAGCCGGGCCTGGAAGCCTAGGCGCTTCAGCTCAACGGCGCGCTGGTGGCTAGCTTGCGTGTCCTCCGAGTCCTCCTCCAACATCAGGTTGTTGAGCAGGTGGCACAAGGCGCGGCGCACGCCGACAGACCCGTTGCTGAACTGGGTGACCAGCGACCGGAGCAGCTCGGTCTGGGTGATGACGAGCTGCCGGTGGCGGGGCACGCTGGCGGCCATATGAACCAGGATGTAGACGACGACCTCGATCACCGTCGCCTGCGGATACACGACCTTGGGCTCACGGCCCAGCGACGGGTGGCGGCGCTCGAATGCGTGCAGTACTTTGGGGCGCAGCTTGCCCTGCAGGATATCAAACAGGCGGTCTTGGCCGAGCTCGCTGAAGACGTAATCGACCATCTCGGTCGCCACGACCGCCGGAGTCTCGAAGCCGGTGGTTGAGCATGGTCCGACGAGCAAGTTGCGGATGAAGTTGAGCCCTTGCTCCTGAATCGCTAGGTCGTCGCTCCTCGCCTTGCGGGTCGGGTTGATCTCTGCCTCGCGGAGGGTGACCAGCTTTTTCTCAGCCCGCTGGAAGCACGTCATCCGCAGGCGGTCCGCCACCGGTGGGTGACTGCTGCTGGCCCGGTAAAGGCCCGGCCATGACCATGGCCGACTATCAGTCTCGTACAAGTCTGGGTCCATCTCCTCGACGTCGCCGTCCACTGACATGCGACGTTCCGACTTCATGAGACGCTCGTGGAGCGCCGAGTCTTCGGTGTCGTCGCAGACGAGCTGGATCAGCCAGCCCGATGATAGCTCCTCCAGAGCCTTCTTCTTGAGGTCGTTCTCTGCCGTTGCCACCAGGTGCTTAAGCGCCCACATCGAGTTGAGCCTCAGGCCAGGGCTCTGCGAGTGGGCGTGTTTACAGAGTATCTTTAAGATGCCGGTGCCAACGAGGCGCTGAGGACGGGTTAGCACGGGACCAAGATGGGACAGTATCTGATGCTTCGTCTCACCTCTCTCATGGGGCTCACATCGGTGAGCAAGTTAATCATCACGGCGCAGGCTGCTATCTGCACTTCTACGTCGGCATGCTTGAGCAGGCTGAAGACGGGCATAGCAGCCCCGTGGTCTTTGAGCGAAGTCCGAACGATGCTGATTGACCGGCTCAGAAGCCGCAGCACGTGGCATGCTGCGACGATGACCGAGCTGGGATTGTTGCCGTAGGGTGAGTATTCGCCCGTGGCTAGGGCGGGGGGCTCCTCGTCCCCACCACCCTTCTCTTTCGTCTTTTCGATGGCGAGACTCGGTTTGCGCGGACATGGCTGCAGGGATTCGACAATGTAGGGGACGACTTCCTGCTCAACAAAGGCCTTACGTAGTTCGTCCTTGAACGTTGACATGGCAGCTATGAGCTTCAAGCTGCTCTCTCTGACCTTGATCCGGTGAAGGTAGATAGGAAGGTGACCAGGCTCGCCGATCCGGCGCGTGGCATCCCCGTGCTGGACCGGGCGTTTGGGTACGGTGGACCAAGGGCGCGGAGCATGTTGGGCCGGGAGCGGCTCGTAAGTGTCCTTCAACAACTTGGAGACCGTCTTGATGATGCCGGATTCGTAGGCAGCTTGCTGGAGATACCCGCAGTCCGCCACCAGTCGTGCTAGGACCTCTGGTGCTTGTTCTAGAATGGCCCAGTTTAGGGCCACTGCCGGTTCAGGGAGTGCGGTGCTGCTCGACTCGCTCTCTCTGTTGTGTTTCTCGATCATCTCGCAGAGCACTGGCACGATTGCGTGGCCAAACAGGAGGTCCCGGTCCGGCCTGGTGAACCCTGCCTTGAACAGTGACGCCAGGAGAGAGGCGGCTAAGATTCTATCGAGGGGCTCGGAAGATCGGATGAAGTGGACGAGCCAGAGAACGATGGGGCTTTCAGAGTCTTCAGCTTCTACTTCATTTGGTTTGTCGGATCCCTGCCTTGTTGTCGGCTCGGCAAGCCCTGACCACGGGTCCCAGGCCGCCAACCTTGCCGAGGAGGGCTTCGAGGAATGCCGGTCCCTTGAGCCGGGATAGCCGAATGGGGCGAGTTGCGAGGCGTGCGACGAAGGAACCCGCGGGACTACTGGCATGAGATATTCCATGGCCCCGGCTTTTCTTGTGTGCGAGTAGCTCGCAGCAGGTGCCGCCCTCTCCAGTGCGCTCCAGGCATTCTTGGAGTACTTTGACGAGGTGTGGTACTCGACGACCGGGAAGATGGCCATGATGGAAGGCGAATAGAGGAACATGCCGGCGCGGAAGCGGGAATCCGCCACAATGGCCGACACCGCGTCTAGGACAAGGTGCTGCTGGAGGCTGGGAGGTGCCGCAGACGGGATCCAGGATGCCAGGCCGTGCTCCTTGGCCAGCTCTGGGGCGTCGGGAATGACCTCTCCCCGAGCAACGACGAAGCTCACGAGAAGCGTGGCTAGGGCGTCCAAGACTCCCGCATTAGCCAAGGCGTTTCGGTGAACGGTGTCCTTACATAGCTTCGAGATCAGGCCGGCGACAAGGCATTTTTGCTGCTGGACCGTCCGGTGGGTGGATTTAGAGGCCAGGATGGCGTACAATATCTCGAGGTTGCGGCGGTCGAAGAGGGCGTCGGCGAGGAGCGCAGCATGCTCGGCCTCTGCCAGGCCAGCCGCGTCTGCGAGGTTGTCGAGGACTCGCAGGGCGGTCAGAGAAAGTAGCGGGTGGTTGTCGACAGGGGACAGATGGGACAGAACGGCGGGAATCGCATCGCTGGCGTAGATCGGGGCAAGGAACGCCGGGCCGCCTGCTGGGAGTCAGCTTTCGCCCAAGGTCACGAGATCATACCAGGGGGGGGGGATGAAGGAGTTATTACCGATTGCCAGGCTGTTCAGCACCTGAAGGGATTGCAGCAGGACGGCATCGGCATCTGAAAGTTTCCTCTGGGGGGATATGTGTGTCCGAGTCTCCTTGCCGTTAAGCCTAGCAGGTGACCGTGGCGTTCGCAGATAGCCGACCAGAGTGGCTAGTAGTCCCTGTCCGATATATATTTCTTTACGTTGAACGTGACCAACGATTTCGTCTTTTATCGACCGCACGGTAGCGATCTGGTCTCGGTATGCCTCGGCTCCGTCGAAGGAAGGAGAGCGGGCCATGGTGTCGTCTGTCGGGGTGCGAGTCCGGGCAAAGGGGGGGTGTCGCGCCGCAGTGGTGAGCTCGACTTCGCAGGCAATGGGAGGGTTCCCCAGAGGATGGCCGCTGAGGCCTTGTGCAGATGCCTCGGCCTAAAGGAGAGTGTGTTCCAAATGGCGGCCGCGATGCACTTTCGATGCCCGGCGGTCGCAGGAAGCGCGCAAACCGACCCGGGGGCCACGCGAGTGGGAAAGGACGGGCCAAGAATCGGCAGGCCGCCGTGGAAATTGGCTCTCTTCTCGAATGGAGATGGTAGCGTGGGTGGGCAGTGGACGGGATCTGATGAAGCAGCCTGGTGGCCGATGCGCAATGCCTCTCCGACAAGACTCGTCTGGCCCGCGCTGATTTTCTGGTTTCTCCAAGATCGGCGCCAAGATCGCAGCGATTCCTGGCTCCCGCTGCCGAGCGCCTCAATTCGCGGACTGGGGGGTCGGAGCCTCCGCGCACGGGCCATATAAGCGAATCACATCTCGTTATCGATAAAGAATTTACCTGAGCATATTCCGTACTCCGGAGCACGAGGCGAACGGCACCATCGCCTCGGCACTCATGTCGATCGAAATGGCCCGTCTCCGTTGATGTATGCTCCGCAGGGCGTCTCTGGAAGCTTCACAGATCTCCCCCTGTTGTCTTCACAACCGCTGGCTTTACCCTCTTGTTCCTTCAATTGGACAGCGCATGCTTAGTTACGCGTCGGAACGTCTAGAAAGACGCCGGAGGATGCTAGACAGCGTCGAGCTTGAATGGTCTCGTCTTTCGGCTTGCTAATTATCATTGGGAAGAGGTTGAACCCGGCGCACTCAGATATCGTAGCCTCGAAATCCGGGCAACCATTTTCTCGTAGCCTTCCACTGACACCATGCTATCAATCCCAGAAGAGTCGTGAACGAGTTTTGCTCACTGTCCGGCACACATCCAACCCGCAACGCCGCAGCGCTGAAAAGGTACTGCCAGACGTACTGTGCGACCAAACGGCGCAATTCTGTACGTGGCTCGCCATAATCCTAGAACATAAAACAGGAGGGCCGATACCACTACGTGGCGTGGCTCTATTGCAGACGGTTTTAAGCAGCGCACCAGTAAGCACCAGTAAGCACCGGGAAGCCCCAGTCAGTAAATTCCAGGCAAGAAGCCAGCCCCAATGGCAAGACCATCGGAATTTCCACGAGTCTGTCCAGCACAAGGTTCAAGCAGAGAAAGAGAGATACCAGACAAAGCCTCGCCGAGACGGAAGATAGAATCAGTGGCTTGTCTAGATCAAGGAGGAGGCGCGACAGAAAGTTTTTGCTCCGAGACGGCAAACCGGTTCTAGCATAATAACTTCCGCTTCGGATAGCTTCCTTTCCAGTGAACGCTGACAGGCGTTCAGCCACTAACAGCACCTCTTGCTCATGAGCCAACGGGGTTAAGACACCATCTGCGCCCATTACGTCGGCTCAGGCAGTAGATCAAAGGCCTAGGAGGGCATTGACCCGAGAGGCGACTGCAGAATCGAGGTACCGGACTTTCAAACGTAGCTGGCGAATTTGCAACGGGGAATCAGCGCCTTGATTGATTTGATCTGTGTGCTTGTCCCCATACAATCCCTAATAGACGAGGCCGATGTACATGCCGACTGAGTCGTCTTTCCGGGTTTCTCTGGTCCATCTCTTACCGCTTTCGGGAGGCCGCACTTGTCTCCGTGGGCGCTGATTCGGCCACCAACGTGCTGTGCTGGCTCAACACAATTGGCCAGACTGAGTCAGCCTTTGGCATCGCGAAGAGCCTCTTCCGCCTTTTCTTCCTCTTTCTCAATTTTCTTTCTTTCTTTTTCTTTTGAGTTTTGTAAGGGAAACTGGTCCAATTCTTAGTTCTCCGGCAGTGATCGTGACCGAGCCCCCCGGGGCCCCTCCCCTAGGCCTCTGAGAGAGTCTAGAGAGATACGGTTTGTCAGGAGTTCGCTGGCGTGCAGGCGATGGCCTTTTAGGCCAACATGTTGGTTCCGATAGAATGCCATACTAGAGCCGCATCTATGCCCAGTGCACCGCGCAGCAGCTATGTCTCTCTCTACTCCTAGACGGCCACCGTGTCCCGTCTTGGTCGAGTACCTGGGTACCGTTTGTCGTCTACCGAAGCCCGGAGTGGCGCTCACTTTGCGCGGTGGCGGTTGACGGGAGCCCCACCCCGCTGGCGTTCGGGGGGGTCGCAGTGTGGTGGAGCCGGCCCGGCGGTGCATCCGGCGGCGTTCTAGAAGATCTGGAGCCGTTGGCAAGCTGTGGGGTTAGCCTAGCAGCTCACGGAGTCTGGCTCCGGCACCCGAATTCTTCATGCAAATTCGTCCCGTTGCCCCGATTTTTAAACTTTGCAATTCGGCAAGTCCTCCAATGCTGCCACCTCGGCCTGTGGCGTTCTGCATCCCACGACGGTCACTGGTCAGCATCTCTGCCCAACGTGGCAACGACGAGGCCTGCTATTTGCACGCGTCCGTGGATCGGCCTTGGGACTGTGGACCAGGCAAGCCAGGTTCTGGCACGGCATGGCCCATGATGACGGGATGATCTCACATCCCCGAGCGGCGTGACCGCCCCAAAGATCACGCAGATCCTTCAGGGCAGAAGGGCTCTCTGAATGGTGACTCGCCAACCGAGTCTCCGCAAATCTGTCTGCGTTCGTCCACCTGGCTCAGGGGCTGAAGTGGTGGGGGGGGGATTGAAGCGGACGCCGCGTACATATCGGTGTTCGTGCTGGGATGGCCCAGCAGCCGCGTGGTGGTTGATGGGGAAAGCAAGGCTAGCTGCTGTTTCGCTCCGTAGACGGAGCGAGTCCGGCAGCAAAGGACCACTTTCAAGATTGATTCCTCCCACAGGGAAAGCCTGAGGGCCCCGGGTACGGCGTGCGCGTGCCCATTGGCCCTTACCTAACAGGAACTAGGCCCCGTGCCTCGCTCGGCTGCAGCTCCGCACCTCTGGATCACCTGGTGTGTCCGCCGGGGTAAATTTTTCGTCATGCACTACCGCTTTCTATGGCTACCGAAGATAGGCGCGTGCGCAAGAGGCTGCTTAGCCGACCCCAGAAAGGGGCAAGCCAAGGCGAGAGGAACAGCCCCGTGGTGGTGGGTAGGCGGCAGATAAGGCGAGCTGTTCGGTCTGCTGGCGTAAGACCAATCTGCTCGCCTCGCACTGCACCACCAACCGCCGCCCCCCGGTGTGCCTAACAAAAACGTGCGTGTCGGTCAAGCGATGCAAGCCCCAAAGCCAGGTCACATCCAGGCTCCCGGGGAAATTTAGGCTTGCGTTCCTCCCGATGGCCGTCCATACCTTTGCCCCGGTTCCCTCCCCCCTCGGCAAGGGTAAGGACTGGGTCACGCTAAGGGAGGGCCACGATAGATAGCCCATTACTCAAGTTGTTGGCCCCAAAAAAAGCCCCCAGTCGCATGTTTTAATAGCTATAAATTCCTGCTAGACCCGTCGCCAGGCTACAATAGGCATGATCCGATATCGAGACAAGATTATCTATCACCGGCTCCTCCGTGTCAAGCGATAGGTAAAACTCTTTGTAACTTTTTTTTTTCTTCTCTCCTCCTCCAGGCAGCCTCTCGACGCGGCCTGGGCGGGCCAAGCCAGCCAGCCATGTACAGTACCTGGCAAGGCACGCAATGGCAGAATAGCGCCTGGCCTCCGGGGCTAGCGTGCCAGTAGGAAGAATAACAGCCACACACCATAAAACACAAAACACAAACATGCGTGTAGATACACAGTACAATACAATCCTTGCTTGTTTTTTTGTTTGTTTGTTAGCGTGGGGATTAAAAGACCACTGTCTTCATAAGAAATGTATTTGACCTAGATACAGGGGGGTTTACAGGGCCAAGAGCGAGCCAAAGGGGCGAACAAGGAGCCAAATGGGCCAAGAACATGGCTTCTGGGCTGATTACTGACTGGCCTTCAAGGTAGCTGCCCGGCGCTCAAAAAGACGGCCAGCCCAGGCGCTCGCTCCCCTTGGCCAGGGAAAGAGTTTATGCGGTCTCGGCATGCCCAACCGAGTCTTCATTCAGATGACACAATAGCGCCTTTGTCTACCTCTCGGAGCCTCTCGCCCTCCAAAGCCAAACTAGGCCCTGACGCTCTTTGGGACCCATCCGGTTTACCGTAGTGGGTTCGGGCTCTCCACCGACTCGGTCAGCAAGTGAAGTTAGGCTCGAAGCAACCAGGGCTCCACCCCGTGCCGGGGGAGGGGCTTAGGCGTGCTCACTATCGCCATCCTTTTGCCAAGGTCCAAGGAAGACGGCGCCGCCGTAGCCATCATTAAAAAAGTGCAAAAAAAAGCAGCTGCATCCTATTTTACACCACTCATCGCGACAGCTTGCTTTCGAGGATTTTCCTTCTCTCTCTCTTTTCTCTCTTTTTTCTCTCTTTTCCTCCCCTCTCCTCCTGCCTCGCTGTCTTTTCCTCTGGAGGAGCCACATCGATTTGTCTGGAACGCCGCTTGCCGCCCCACGACGACCGAATCAACGAGGTTGTACCGACATAGCGTGCAGCTACGCTACGGTACATTCGTACCCAACGATTTCTCCCCTATTGAGAAAAAGGGGGCCCCCCCCCCCCCCCCCTCCCCGCCTCCCTCTCCGAGTTTTTTGAGTGGAATCGCACCTTCGTCCTTAAAAAAAAAAAGGCCTATCTCCCGCCTCCGATACCCACGCGCACACTCCACTCTGTCGACCGGCCCTCTCTTCGACATTACACTACTGGGGCCACGGGCGAGTTACCTAGCCTCGTGGTCGGTTTTGGGGGACAAGAGGAGGTTATCCCATAATCCCTATCTGCGAAGCAAACGCGACCGGGTTCGGCGTGGATCCCGCCCCTCCCCACCTGCTTGCATTCCTCTGTCTCCTTTCCAGCCGCAGCCCCCTCGGACCAACGATGCGGCCTCGAAGATGTTGACTCGGTCCCCCGTCCCGGCAAGCCCGTCCACGCTCAATGCATCGCCCCGGAGCAGCTTCCACGCCTTCCATTATGCCCCCGGCCCCTCGCCGCGCATCTCGTCTCCCGCTCGTGTCCCAACTGCTCTGCCTGGGCGCCAGTCGAGCTCGGGGTCCCTGACCTCCTCCCCGTCCCTGTCGCGGCCCAAGAAGCATGCCTATGTCGACGCGGCCACCCAGTATTCGCCCATGGAACCCGTGAACTACTTCGCCAGTTCGGCCGCCGCCCCGGCCCTCCTACCATCCTCGAGCAGCAGCGAGCAACACCAGTCCCTCGAGCCACCCCCGATCGTCGGCCCGCAGCCCATGACTCTCCCTGATGACCCCCCTCCTAAGGCAGCCCAGGCCGCACCGGCCAAGTCGGCCGCCCGATCGCTGGCCTCCAAGGTGCCACCGCCCTCCGCCACCAGCAAAGGTCCCGTGCAGAGCACCATCGAAACCCAACCCATCTCGCCCTCCAAGCGACGGAACTCCCAGGGCCCGGGCGGCTCCAGTACGTCGCTCCTGGCCGCTGACCAGACGCCGCCCAAGCGGTCGAAGCAGGAGATGGCGGCCCCCAAGGTGCTACCGCTCCGCTACGAGCTGGCGTCCATTGAGGACGTGGTCGCTTTAATCGCGCATATGCTGGGGGAGCTCATCGAGACCAACGATCCGCTGGCGCTCAAGTCTGGCCATCTCACCCGGTTCCATTCTCGGTATGCCCGCCTTCAAACCCCCTCCCCCGCCCCTTCTTCTTTGTGCTCACGGGACTGACGTCGAGAAGCACCGCGCCTGGCATCTCGGTGCAGGACTACCTGAACAGGCTGGCCAAGCATGCTACGCTGACCCCTCCGCTGCTCCTGGCGATGGTCTACTACATCGACCGCCTCTGCGCCCTGTACCCCGAGTTCACCATCAACACCCTCACCGTGCACCGCTTCCTCATCACCGCCGCCACGGTGGCAGCCAAGGGTCTGTCGGACTCATTCTGGAACAACTCGACCTATGCGCGCGTAGGCGGTGTGCGGGTGGCCGAGCTAAAACTGCTCGAACTCGAATTCCTCTACCGGGTCGATTGGAAGATCGTTCCGAACCCAGAGGTGCTGGTCGCCTACTACCGCGGCTTAGTCGAACGCTGCCCCGGATACAGGCTTCAGGGCGAGGGCGATTCGGACGAGGAGGACAGCAGCGACATCCTCGACGACGACGATGAGGACGGATCCGGGGAGGACCAGGAGTTTGAGAGCGGCGACGAGCGCCGCCCGGCAGACCAAAACGGCAGCGGCAAGGATGCTGCTGCCGGCTCCAGCTACCGAGGTACGGGTACCCGGCTTGTTCAGGACCTGGCCACGAGGTCGGGGGGCAACGGGTAGGCCACAGCAGAGGTGGCTTCAACAGCCGAGATTCTAAATACAACGAAATGCACGGGGCTTCAGCCACCCCGAAAGCGCCGATCACGACGCACGCTCGGGTCGGTACCCGCGCTTAGGGCTTGCGTGGCCACGGCTACAGTACTACAGTCACAGCAGCTACGCGGATGGATAGAAGAGGCATCTGGTGTGCGGGCACAAGCTGAAATCAGCCTGCCCAGGCAGGCGGACATAGATACCCGGAACGCGAACTCGAGGAGTTGGGCTGTATATGACCATGTACACAGCACTTAACAGATGTGCATTATTTAAGATACCATAGGGACAGCGAGAGCTGTCTGTTTTATCCCTTCACTCATGCACGTACCTCGAGTTTCATTTATGGTCTTACGGTCGATTCTCATTGAGGGTTTAATGGTTCTACGACTCCTCTCTGTTATGAAATGAGTAGCTACCTAAAACACCCGGCCTCGGCCCTCTTTATCATCTTATTTGGAGGGCTGGTTGTTGCCCACGCGTGGGCCTTTATGGCTCTTAGCCGGCTCCAAATCCCGGGATGCAGCGCGCTTCCTGCTGTCAACCGAAGTAGGACTAGGGGCACACAAAGTAGACGTGCCAGTGCCCTGGGGAATCCGCATGTCGGCGAGCAGCTGTTGCACATACTTCCGGACGGGTCTGCCAATGTTCACATCGACGTAGGCACCCGTCGGCCAAATGAACCGCCAGGTGACTGGTTTCTCCTGGCTCATACATTGGAGCCGCATCATGGCTTGAGTTAAAGTCGACATGTCAGGTGGATATTCGACCATAATCCCGGTGTAGCAGGCTTTGTGCACGTTGCGGCCGATACCGCCGACTGCATAGGTGGTGATCATCACCATGCAGCCAGAGTTGGGGTCGTCCATTTCCTGCACGGCTAAATCTCGATCTTCTTGCGAATGATGAGAGGCCCTGATACGGTAGCCGATGTCACATGTCTGGCATATCATGGCGAGCTCTCTGTAGAGAAGTAAGCATTTAGAGCGCCGAGAGAGACCCGGTCGGGGACCGCTGTCAGCTAGCTAGCCGTGCCAAACCACCCGAAGGAGATGGTATTACAGCTGCACCCACGGGTGCACACAGAAGACGAGAACCTTCCGATTCTGGCGGGTAAGCTTGTTGATAAGCTTAAAGAAGGCGAAGAAGACTGGCGACTCCCCGATGCTGTAGCACAAAAGATACTCAGTATCCCTAGGAGGAGGGCTGCCCCAATGCCGAGGGTCTATGGTCATCTGGTGCTTGAAAGACATTCCCAGGTCTGGATCGTTGGCTAGCAAGCTATGAGTGTGCTGCGAGCCCACAACTGCTTGATCGGCCCCGGCAGTTGGTGTCTCGTGGTGAAAACCCATGCCCTGATTCTGCATCCAGGCCTTGACCGCGCCAGAGTCGAGTTGAGTTAGGAGCTCCGAGTTTCGAAACATATCATGAGCCTTCAGATCCAAGGAGGTCAGGCAGGCCTGTCTGGGGTAGCGCCAGTTGAGCAGACCTTTGGGTCCAAGGCCAGGCTCGATCGCCCCCACAGCACCACCGCCACGAACGGATGCATGATACTTGTCCATAATCTTGGTAAGGCGTCTGCGCTTTCGTGCGTTCGCGGAGTCTACGAGGATGTGATTCGCAGTCCCAGCCGGAATACTATTAGCTGGAGTGACCTTCCGGCCATCCGGGAGGGCGATAGTGGTGTGCACTTGGCGACGGCTCTGGATCAGAGAGAGTAGGCGGCTAAGCGACTCGGTTCGGTCGCATTGGTCGAATCCTTCAGAGCGATGCAGCGAGATCAGGTGGCGTATAAGAGGCGAATAGGATATTCAGCGCCGTCCTTGGTGCACTCGTCGTAGTCAGCCAACTGTGCTTTACCAGCATCACTGGAGCAGATGAGGTACCAGGGAGACTGCTCAGAGTTGCCCCCATTGTCCGAGAACTCCTGCGCGTCGATGCTCGTGGCCTGGGCCATTAGGTGAGCCAACGACCGAATGTCCCCAATGGTGTTCCACATTGGTGTTGCACTGATGATGAAGACGGTCTCAGTGTGGATCTAGTTCACCAACTGATAATGGATCGAGGAGAACTGCCGGAGCGTATGTCCCTCGTCACAGATAACCGCAGCGAATTCGACATTGCCAGTGTAAGCGGTAGACGTTCGAGCCCTCGCTCCATAATCCAAGAAGGGCCGAACAATTGTTGCCTTCTTCTTCTTTTTACCGATCGCGGGCCACTCGCCGGGCTCGGGATCTTCGCCACCCGCCCCAAGGATCACATCGATGGCCTCATTGATCTCGGCACGGGGATTGTCTTTGTCAATTTCGCTTAGCCTTTCGAACTCCTCAGGTGTCGTATTGTTGACTTTGACCCAAGCATTATCTCCGATGGCACCGATCCTCGCGAATTGAGGTGCAATAATGGCGCCCACCACGTCGACGCCGCGCGGATATCTGTGGGTAAAGGCAAGACGAGATTCGGCGGTCTCATAGGTGGTAATTATCAACTGCCCGGCCGTCTATCAAAAGTTAGCAAGAGATGCAAGCGTCGAAAGCTCTCGCGGGGGACCGCGGCCCGAGGGGCCAGCAGACTCGAAACGAGGATGGGGATGCATACCTTGGGATCACCCCTCGCAGCCTCACTCTGGCTGCCACGGAGAAGCTCGTCAACTTCCACCGGTTTGACTGTGTTGGCCTTCATCAAATCGTTGATCTTCTTGGCTTTCTCCGATCCAAATAGCATATAGAGCTGGAATATGCCACCAAACACCTGCGCAGCTTCCCGGGTAACACCAGTGATGGTATGGCCTGGCACTAGTATCATTGTTGGGCGGAAGACAGCCTTTTTGCCTCCAGCCTTGGCCTTTTCGAGAGCCGAACAGCGATTGTAGAATGCCAAGAGGTAGGTGATCGTCTTGCCGAGGCCAGCGTCGTTAGCCAAGACCATGCCGCGCACGGCAGAATCATAGCAAGCAGCCATCAGGTCGGCATCATTGACCTGGCGGATCTTCCAAGGAAACCCAGGAGTATAGTTTCCCTTCTTGGAGTATTTGACGAATTCCGAGTTGAATCTGATGTCTCCCGGTGTGGCCAAGCCATCGGGACTGAGGCCAACATGCTTGAGTACTGCTGCCAGGTCGACGGTCTTGGGATCCTTGCTGGTGAGGGCCCGGGCAAGATTCAAGCAACTATCGAAATCCGCGGTTACCCGATTACGGGCCTCCGACGGTGAGATGCCAAGTTTCGCCGCAGTGAAGTCGGACTGCGAGTCGAGGAGTTGGGCGGACGGTTCCACAACCAGCTGCGCGCAGTCGCCCACTGTGGACATGTCCAATAGGGCCATGTTGTCATTGCCCTGGCCCCTCCTGACTTTCTCCTAGGTGAATCGTGGTGCAAGGATCTCGACAAGCTCGTCAACCTGGGTCTCGTTGATAACTGGTATGGGTTGGTTGAGACGATCACTAAGATAGCCTGTGGCGTTCGTCTTAGGGCCCATCAGAGCGACCGCAAAATCATTCAAGTTGGCTGCCTTTTTAAATCCACTTCGGCCGCATCTTCGTCATCGCCAATGTCGTCAACGTCTTCATTAGGCTGGGTCTCTGAAGTAATAGCTTGCCAGACCTTTCTGTAGTTGTCTGATGCGCTAGGTCCCTCTTGAACAGCGGACGTATCTCGAAGAGCAGCAAGTTTGGTTACCTCTAAACCCAGGTGCTCATCTCGGACGATGCAGCATTGGTGGATGCCCGGTTCGGATGGTTTCCGTCCCAGGCGGTTTGTCCCGCCGTACAAGTCGACATAATTGTTCTGACTCTCAGTGACATTCGCCTTGCCACTCCCCTTAACCGTCCGAAGACGGCTGTGGTATTGGGCGAGAATGATAAACCCACTGACCCAGTCATCTGGACTGTAATCGAGAATTCAGTCTGCATTGGCTTGGCTAGGACGGATGCGAGCCTCGTCTGTGTACGGCCCAACTCTGCTGTAGCGCAACAAGCGATAGACGTATGCCACAACCGTTGCAGGAAGGTGAATGTCTGTCGAAACCCCTCTTATATGGGTCATATCGCCCTGTGAGGTGCGTAAATCGCCGCTCTCAGCAAGTTTGGCAAGCTTCGCCTGAGCCCCCTGTGTCTCGATGTCAATGCCGATGGCCAAAAAGGCAGCACTGAGGATATCGTGCCAATGAGGAAAGATATGGACCCGAGTAGATCCATCACTGTTTGTTCCGCGATACTGATTCCAGCGCCAGACAGCATATGAGCGAAGCTGGCGGCGCCTATCAAGGTCAGCATTCTGTAGGGTGAGTGCAGACTGCAGACCGACACAGTAAAAAATGCAGCAAGGGGCGACAAGGGGCTTACACCGCGTATCCATGAACTGGATCTATGATGACTGATCGGCAAACTGCACTATCCATAGATAATGGATGGTTTTCATATTGAACGGATTCTCGTAGAACCGACAGCCAGGGGTGTACTCAGTGAACCGACCGGTCCGGAATTTAACGAAGGCCGTGAGGTAATCCTTGTATTCTGCACTTCCGGGCACCGGGTGAACTGGTTTACGACCGTCGAGATCCCATCCCTAGACATTTAAATCAGTGTAATGCGCGAGGGGAACGTAGTCCTTCAGTTCAGGGACGTCGTAGAGGCTGTGGAAGCCATATTGGCGGAAAGTGTCGAGGGGCTTCTTTGGTGTTAGAATGTGGGACATTGATCTTGTTCTTAAGGCTTTCTTGGATAGTAGGCTGGACGCTTCCGAGATGGACTTCCACTGGCACTCTTATCAGGTGTAGCCACCCTTGCTGTTGGGGGTCGCTGTCGGGTAGAAGAGCAGGTCGGATGGTAGGCGAAAAATCCTTCGCTGGGGATCGCGGTATGATAGATGAGATCACTCGGATCACTTGGGGATCACTTGGGGATCCCTTGGGGATCAATGGTTGGCAATGGCTTGGGGAGAGATGGTTGTAAGTAAAAGCTGGACACGAGCCGAGACGATAGCTGAAGGTGAAGTTCAGATAGTAGGCGAAAAATCCTTCGCTGGAGGCTGCGGTCTAATAGATGAGATCACTTAGATCACTTAAGGATCGCTTGGGGATCGCTTGGGGATCGCTTGGGATGAGATGGCTTGGGGAGAGACGGTTGCAAGTGAAGCCGGATACGAACCGAGACGATAGCTGAAAGTGAAGTTCAAATATCCAGATGTCTTAGGTACCTATACAAGTATTTCAGTGTAAAGTACTGGTTACTTGTGTTCGAGGCCGCGGTCAGATATCTTTTCTCTTCACTCTCTTTCCTCTCTTTCCTCCTCACCTTCCTCCTCACCTTCCTCCTCACCTTCCTCCTCACCTTCCTCCCTCCTCGCCCAGCATGCCCAACCGATACTGAGACACGGTAAGCCACCCAAGATCAACTGACTAAGGCTCAAGGAAGTATGCATAAGTCTAGCTAGCACAGAGTCAGACCCGGGGGCG
This sequence comes from Thozetella sp. PMI_491, assembly GCA_021432635.1. NCBI lineage: Eukaryota > Fungi > Ascomycota > Sordariomycetes > Chaetosphaeriales > Chaetosphaeriaceae > Thozetella > Thozetella sp. PMI_491. The sequence goes on from MU270049.1 coordinate 278,453, forward strand.
GCACCGTGCTTTTCGCGTACTCCTGGTAATGGCTCTAAGTAAGAGTCTATACCCTCACCGAGACTAACCGTATGACGCAGAACAGCAGGCTCTGGATAGAAACCTGAATGAGGCAGCACGTCTCCTGGGCTTGTCGGCGACGCTGCCTCGGTTGGTAAGAGGAATCGTGGCGCATCCCAGGATTTGGAAGCGAGCGTAGAGAACAAGTGATCATGCACGGGCAACGGCTCTGGGGCTTCTTCTGAGGGGGTGGGGATCCTCCCGCCCACGAGGACATCGAGATAGCGACGGCTTTGCGCGCCGAAATTGAGGAGTAGGGATACGGTCAAGTTCCTAGAACAGAACCTAGCATGGGAGCATTCATAGCTGGAAAAGGGGATGGCGGCCTGGAAACTTGCTGGATTTCTGCCGGCTACGAATGGGTTGAAGGCCTAGCCCACCTTAACCGCCTAGTCATAGCCGAGGTCATCGTAATAAGGTATCCCAGGTAGCGCAGTCATAAGTCGTAAAAGAATCCATTTGAAACCCCAGATCTCCCTGACCATGAACGGAACCCGAGGCTATGTGTACAAGTGAAGTAATAAACCAGACAGCTCGTACTTGCTCCTCCTACGTGCTGTAGAGCGGGCCGCACACGCCCCTTCCCAGAAAAGAAATTGAAACTAGTCACGGACTAACAACTCATTAACTCGTCTTTACACTCTCCTCGTGGCATCTCTCTCGCGCTCCTCCATAAATGTCTTCTCATGATAATGGATCTCCTCCGAGTGAGGCACGACAGGCGGCGTCGCGCTCTTCTGAAACATGACGTAGCGACGGACAAAGTAGAAGAGTGATTCAAGACCGTACTTGAACTGCGCGTGCAGAGGAACGCTGAAGACGCTATCCAACTCCTCGAGGGTCTTTTCCTTGGTCTCAGGTACGAAGAACAGCACGGCAAAGAAACCGACGATGTTCCAGGCGGCATACCACGAGAAGGCACCTTGGGGCGTGAAAGCCTGCTGCAGCGACGGCCAGGTCACTGACAACAAGAAGTTAAAGAACCAGGTGGTTGCAGTGGCCAACGACATACCGATGGGGCGGATGTACAATGGGTAAGCCTCAGCTGAATATGTGAAGGGTACAGGACCCTCGCCGGGAGAGTAGACCATGCCAAAGAGGTAGATACCCAGAGCAATGCAAGCGATGTGCGCCGTCGAGTCTTCCGGGATCCAAAAGCTAAATCCAGTGAAAAATAGGAACAGAGACATGAGTGGGAAGGTTGTGAGCAGCAGGTTGCGGCGGCCGAACGTGTCGATAGTGTAAAACGCGGGTAGGGCGAAGAGGAAGTTGATGATACCGAAGCCTAGGGAAGCCGAGAGCGCTGACACCTCGCTAAAGCCAGCGCCAAGGAAGATTTCGGACGAATAGTACGCAATGACGTTGACACCGCTGGGAGCTCAGTTAGCGGAGGATTCTTTTTGTAGAAAATGGTGACTTACCAGAACTGCTGCATGAACATGACAATCTCAGATGCGACCATGGCGTTGCGATTACGTCGCACGGTGACGATTTCCTTGAGTCGGTTCGACGAGCCCATGTTCATGGCAGATTTCTCGGCTTGGAGCAGGGTGTACATGTAGAAGAGGTCCCGAGCGGCTTGGACCTTTTCATGGCGAAGCTTGCACACGGACTTGAAGGCATCCATGTGACGCTCCTTGGTCAGATACCAGCGAGGCGACTCGGGTGTGAGATAGACGAGGCAGCAGACGATGACGGCAGGCAGGCCAGCCGAACCCATCATCAGGCGCCAGTTCAGACCCAATTGGATGCCGTGGTCCGGGACAAAGTAGAAGGCCAAGTCAGCGACATAACCAATCATGATGCCGAAGGCCGTCCACATCTGCCACTGCATGACGAGGGCACCGCGGAGCTTTGGAGGGGCGCACTCGGCCGCGAACTGGTGGTAAATTATTGGTCAGCCATAAAATAGAATTCCCGGTAAACTCAGGATAGCACCTACGATAGGAGTTGTCGCCGACTTGGGCCCAATGCCGAGGCCGAGGACGAAACGGGCAATAAACATATGCCACCAGGTATTGGTAAAAGCTTGCCAGAAGCAAGCGACGGCCGAAATCAGACAGGAGACGAACACAGTACCTCGGCGACCGAAGATCTTGTTCATGGGGTCTGTAAGCCAGCATCCGATGAAGGCACAGCACAGGTACGGCGCCGAGTTGACTAGACCAAGCAACCATGAATCGCGCTGGCTGTCCTTGTCTCCGATGCCAAATTGAACCTTGTAAAAAGATTGCCCGCCATTCACCACAGTTTCGTCCATCCCTTGAACTGCGGCACAGAGAGAACAGACTGTTTTGGCGTTGTTAGCTGTGCCTAACAACCCCTTTCTTGCATTGTTTACATCGCCAAGTGGTTGGGAGATACAGGGTTAGGGTTATGTAATGGATTGCCAGTGGAAGGGTTAGGGTTGTGTGTGGCGATTAAGAGGGACCACGTACTAACGATGACCCAGTACAACATGCTCGGGTTCGACCACTTGTGCGTAGTCTCGCGATCGATGGCTTCCTTCTCAGCTGCTGTGAGCTCGCTAATGGTGTCGTGTTTGTTATCGTTTCCGGCGACAATGGCACCCAGTCGGAAAGCACGGAGGTCGTCCTCGCCAGTGAGCCCGGCCTTGCGGGCATACTCCTCGCCTAGCTTAGCGAGCTGGTCATTGCTCATGCCCGCCAAGGGATTCGCAAGTTTTGAAGAGGCCTGCTGCCTCTGACTGGTGGTGGTGTGGCCCAAGTTCTCGTTCGAGGATGACGACCCGGTTTGGGGCGCCCCCTCTGCGTGCTCATACTCGGCGTGTGAGCCGACAGACTCGGACCGGCGTTCCTTCTTCTCTTGGTGCTGCTCCGTCATCCTGGCAGGATCAGACGCCATGATATGTCCTATTTGGTAGTCTCCGGCTACGGACGAAATGAGGAGAGGCCTTGTGTGCGTTGGGAAGGACTAGGGGGAGCGAAGGCAGACCATGTAAGACACGTTCGTCTGCTATTAAGGCGAAGCTGGGACAGGGGGGGTACGGGTGGTCACTAAGAAACAAAGAAGTCAAGAGATCCTGGAACGGCGAGGAGGCGGGATGCCCAGACTATATGAAGATATCCTACAACCCCATATTTTCAAGGATCCTAGCCAAGGGTTCTTAGGACATGGCTTTGCTTGTCTTGCCTGCCTAGTTCTCACACAACAACAAGCGAGTTTTCCGGTCGGTGGGTCACACTTCCCGCGAACTGGATGGATTCGACCCATGAGGAACCGACGTAAGACCTCCCCAGATTTGCGGCAGTAGCGCGTGGCTCTCCACGCCTCGGGAGGTGTGGGTGGGCGTCCAATCTGGCAAGGCTGGCCAAATCCTTTTCAATCTCTGCTTGGCTCCGTACTACATGAGTGAGCCCTGACAACCCGGCAAGCCTGGGTCACCTAGGCATACAAGGCATGGAAATCAGAACACCGGTAGCCGCAAAGCGGTCCTAGTGGCGCCTCGAGGTGAGCGATCCCTACCGTTCTAGTGCAGCGCTACCGAGATTCCATAGCACAACGTTCTACGTCTACGGGCGTGATGGGGCAGCCAACCGTCATCATTGTCTTGCCTGGCGAATGGCATTACGGCAGCCAGCGGCCGGGGGTGTGCGGCGGTGGGCATCGAGGGATAGTGAGGACATCGAGGAGTGGACCCGCCGTTTCCACAGTGAAAGCTTGCTAGTCGTAAAAGGATGGTAGAGTAACGTCATAGGGGGCGACACTGGTCCTCTGCACACCGAATACTGCAGCGGCTGCTTCGATGCGATCGTCGAAAATGGGCCATGTGCTTGGCTGAGGTTGAAAGAAAGGTGGAGGATTAAGAGCTATGACGCCGATCCCTCAGAAAAGCGTCTGCGGGCTTGTGGCGCTTATGTGGGTCTGCAGCCGAGTCCGAGCTCCTTAGAACTCGCACTGTTCTAGCCGTGGTGGCTACCTGCAGTCGGACAGTGCCTAAATGACTGTTTACAGTGCAACTCCCGGGTGGAGCCTACCGGTCTCCCCTGCCCCGGGCCGTCCTATGACATCAGAGCCACACATTCTGACCTGATGGAAGCGTGGGAGACCGTTCGAACAGCGGAGATGCCGCGATCAACTTGAAACTGGCCAGTTCTGGTAGGTTCCACTACTCTTCTGGCGGGTTGATAGACAGACACGAAAGACCCGACCCATCACCCGTCATCCTGCACGCGGGCAAGCGGGCAAGCGGGCTGGCGGGCTATGTCTAGGTGACGAGACATAAACCGAACTTGCTTCCGTGGTGCTATCTCTTTCTGCGTCACTCAGCCGCCCGCTAAGCACCGCTACTTCCTTTTCCATTTAATCATCCAGGTCTGTGGCCCGCGGGGGTGAAAGTCTAGAAAACGGGCGAGAACAGCAACTACGGGCCCGCTTGTGACCAGGCCTGCCAGAGTGTGTAACAAGAAAGTATAAGACGGTAAATCGGGGTCGAGGCGGTCAGCCGGGAGGACCGCCTATCGGATCGTCTAGGATGAGGAAGTGGTAGGATTGTAGACGTATGTAGACCCTCCTCCGTCCCCTATAAGACTCATTGGCCTCAAAACGAGCAAACTAGCACAGCCCTAGCTCCATTTGGTCGCTGCCTGTCTATTCGCCAATCCCGAATGACAAGCTCAGTAGTGGCATACCGAAAGCTCAATAGGGATGCATGGCCGAAATACCGCGTGCTCCGGGTCGATTGGCCGAGTTGGCCGAGAGAAAAACCTACGCCGGTAGCGCGCTGTTAGAGGCATATCCTAGGTGTAGGACCATCAAGCAATGCCTATCTAACGATCCAACAAGTCAATTGTGATAGCGGCCGTCTGAACTAGGAGACCAAATTGTCACTATGGCTACGATAAACCTCCCTGCCCCGGGCAACTTGGCCCAGTAATGGAGGGCCTCGTCTTGTCTACTATTGACTTCCAGTGTTGTTGTCTACCCGAGACACTCAACTAACTGAGCTGAGCTTCGGAGAAAACACTGTCTTGGACACCGCGTCTGTGATCTGTAGATTACAAACTCGACCATACCTTCAACCGACAATCGGTGGTCCAGGAACACGAGCACGGGACTGGCACGTTAACGTCCTGTGTCCGCTATCGCTTTCGCTGTCCTTGTAATGTGGTGCCAAGGGGGATTTCTGTGCAACATGCAGCAGGCTGATCTCGAATCGCAAGGCGTTCAAGAGGGCCGATCAATTCGCCAATGACAGTGCGCGTAAGCCCAAAATCGAGTGTCCAGTAGGGAACGGAACCCCGGGGCCTCGGCAGGACCGCAGCAGTGCTGTCACAAAAATATGCCCAAGGAACATGGTTCAGACACGTTGTAAGAAGTCCAAAGCGGCCTCAGAAACTACCACGGCGACCTTGGGAAGTTGTGCTCGTGTCATCATCATTCTTTTGGAGACCTCCGAGTGAGAACGGCCGTAACGTCGTAACCTACATACATGTAAATGTCCACTATCCCCTTGTCCATCCCAATCTGTCCCTATCCTCGGTAGTTTATCTTGTATCCAGTAGCAAAATGGCCGCCCTTTATCCTCTTAAACCTTGCGAAGCTACCTAAAATTCCGAGCCAGAAGGATCAAGCCAGCCGCACGCTTCCCTCCCTCCCATAAGCCGATCTCTTGCTATCATAAACTTCATGGCTAATGCCCATCGCCGCCATATGCCCGCTGCAGGGCGTTTTGGGGCCCCCAAGCCTTTCTCTCCAAGTATCCCACAGCAGATCTCACGATAGCCGTGCCGACGACCCTCCACGCCTTCCAAAGTACTCGTCCCATGTGGGACCAGCCGACCTCCCGTCCGATGGGAGGACAAGACTGCGTCGGTTGGCAGTCTTGTCCACTGGCGCCTTGGCCACGTCGAGGAGGTTCACTACCGACTGGGATGGCACTCGGCCATAGTCGAAGCTGCCTCTCTGGTACCGCCTATACTCCTCGCGTTCGCGGAGATCACGTTCCCTTTCTTTCTCCCTGTCCCTGTACTCTCTGTCCCTCTCCCTGTCTCTGTCCCTATCTCTGTCCCTGTCTCTCTCCCTATCTCTGTCCCTGTCTCTCTCGCCACGGTCACGCTCTCGGTTGCGGTCTCGCTCTCGCTCCTTCTCCCTTTCTCTGTCCCTGCTATCTCTTGGGTCCTTCGGGTCTCTCTCACGCCCACCTGCTACCTCAGGGCCAGTGCCCGCCACTGCTGATGACGAGAACATACCAGCAGGGGCATTGGGAGTCGAGCCCGGCAGCACCCCGCCTGCTCCATAACCGACGAGGGAGGCAACGTCAACGCTATGCCGATGCGAGATCGATGTCCCCGAAGATGTGGGGCTGCGCCGGCGCGGCGTCGGAGTGCTGCCGGGAAACTGTTGGCTGACAATGGCGCTGGATCGCCTCGAAGTGTCGTCGCTGTTGGTACGTGGCAGATGGCCCGGCCCTGGTGGCTCACGCCGCAAGATTCCTGGTGGGCCGGTGCTGAAGGAGGTCCTCTTGCGCTCATAGGATCCGCTCTCGCCGTTCCACGCACTGCTCTCACCGTCTTGGTCCGGCGGAGACGCCATGTCGCCCTTGGACTTATGAGTTGGGACGTGCTTCGGTCGAGATGAGCTTCCGGTACTGGGTCCGGATCCACGCTTGTCGGAGGGTATTCCCTGACTGCCGCTAGCGGGTTGAGCACCGGGGGTCTTCTCCCGTAGCGAAGGGTTGACCGCCTCTAGAAAGTCCTTGATGGCGTCGTCCAACCGCCGACGGGACCGTCTATCCGAGCTCTTGGGTAGCAGATAGCGGGAGATTTGCTTCGGCAACCTCTCGGGCTTCCCATCGAGCAGGCTGTCCGCATTGATGGGCAGAGTCGATACGATCTTCTCTAGTCTTTTGGCCTCTTCATCCGGATACGCCCGAGTGTTCATGACTAGCCACTGCATGAAACCCTGCGGCGTTAGGCCGGGGACAGTAGGCCTCCCCTTCCCATCGAAAGGCACAAGGTGGAATTCACAGCCCAGGTCGTAGTACAGGTCTGCGAGACGATCGTGGGCGACGCGAGTCTGCATCTTGAACATGTCCCAGAACGGGAACTTCTCGTTTAGAACGGGGTTATGTGAGTAGAAGGTGGCAAGCTTGACCGGCGTCACGACCATGCTCCTCTGCGGTAGGAACTCGTCTGCGATGTAGTTCGCCAGGCTCCGAATGATCTGCTCGAAGCGCGGAGTAGCAATGCCATCTTCGTCGAAAAGCTTGCCCCATTTCTGGTCCACGGCACTCAGCTCAATTGGCGGCTTGGATACCGCGGCTGGGGCGGCGATAGAAGGGGAGAGAATAGGGACGTCGGTGCGGAGGCCGGACGGGGCCTTCTCGGCGAACTGGACTCGTGGCTGGCGTTGCGTGGGACTAGCCTCAGGTAACTTAGTGGGTGACTGAGACGGCGAGACCGTCGCTGCCGCAGCGGCCACCGGCGGCTTGCTCTCCACACTGTTTACGCTTGGCCGCATGGACGACGTGCGTGATGGTATGGTAGAAGGGTCAACGGTGGCCGGCTTAGGAAGCTGCGGTGCTTTGGTTGACACCGACGCCGGCGCTGTTGGCGGCACCGGCTGTGCTGTGCTTCCATCGCCTTGTAGCTCTCTAGGAATCTCCCGCTCCCTAGTCTGCTCGGGAGCGTCCTGGGTCTTGCCGACTATCACTATGTTAGCTTGGCCCGAGACACCGTAGCAAGGCGCCATAGCTAGGGTTCAATGGCATACGCTCTTCCCGGATAATTTTTCTGAGCTCGTCCGGCACCAGCTTCCGCAGCTCGCCCCGGAGCAATTCTGTGAGCGACGAATCCGAGTCTCGGTTCGGCTCGTTATTGGCCGGGGACGCATCCCGTTTATTGTTCTTTGGCTGAGAGCGGCTGTTGCTGCTCTTCTTGACATCGGAAACGCCCGAATCCTCGCCCGAATCGGTCTCTGTCCCTGCCCCTCCGCTTGTGCTATCCGAGTCGTCTTTGGTCTTGGGCGAGACGTTCCTCTTTTGAGTGACAGGGCTCTTTGCTTGAGCCTGGCCAGTCCAGTCAGTGTCACGGAGGACGGCACCGTCTTTTTCCTGCATTTTGATCTTGTTTCTGCTCATCTCAGTCCGGATTGTTGGTGTTTGACGGCGAAGCTACTGAGGGGGTCTGCAGCTTGGCGAGATCCGGTCGGTGAGGGACCCAAAGAGTCGGTCGTAAACGGGGACGAGTCGGAGCGAGGAACGAAGGGCGGTCTGCACGGCGATGGATGGCAACGATGCAGCAAGATATATGATAAGTACTGCAGCTTAGTCCCCCCGATAAACATGTGTTTGCCTAAGCCGCCGGCCTGGAAGCCAGATGAACAACACACCGCAACAAGGGACGGGCGTCTAAGCCGGACAGAAGGGCGTATCTCCGCCACCGATATGCAGTGCAGATGGGGCCGTGAGGGGAGGCGAAGAAAAAGAAAGCAAAGCGAACGGCAACGGGTATCTGAATAGGCGGTCTCGCGCATCAGCCGGGCAACACCCTGTCGTGCTGGTCCTAGCTGTCACGACGACCTCCCACCGGGCTCATCCCTGTAGGTCGGGCCTCAACCCCCCTCCATCGCGGGCAAGGCGCTCTTAGTCCATCCCCAACGCTCCATAGCCCGCCCATGACGCAGGATCTAGGTGAGCCATTTGCAAATGCCGGTGGAGCCTGCAGGCTTCAGAAGCAAAGCATTTCCCCCTCGTCGCACTCCATCACAAGCTACCCACCCAGTTGCCTCGCCTAGGCGCAGGCTCGACTAGGATCGCCTCGCACCACCGTTTGCGAACTACTACCACCACTACGACCTTGGCAAGCTTGGGCATCCATCTCAGGCTGCCAGGGGCAACTCCGCGACGATCGTGCTGTCGGCACCCAATTGAACAGGTCGAAGCAAGCCTGTCTTTCCGAGTGTAGGTGACGCGAAATTCGCCTCCGGAGCTGTACAATGCCGAAAGAGACTTAGCGCCGCCTGGAGGTGAACGAAAAGGGGGGCACGGACGAGGCTCTCGCCTAGCGAGTCCTGCTGTGGCGTGGCGACATCTTCACGCTTTCTTGCCGTGCTACACCCGGTCAGGTAGATTCAATGAGTGCAGTTGCGCCTGGCTGCCTAACTACTCGACTGTGGTAAAAAAACGACCATCAAAGAAAGCATCGTCCATCTTGCCCAGCAGACCCCCTCCTTTCGCTAAGTAGACAAGCCCCCTCGATTCCAAGAGCATGCAGCCAAGTGGCTTGGCCAGCGGAGAAAGAGCAAAACAACTCGTCTCGACGACGGATGCACTAGACGCCGGAGATGCCCGGCTTATTGTTAGATAAAAGCAAGGCGCAGTGGGAGGGCAAGAAGATCAGGCAGTAAGCAGGAGGGAGGGGGCAGGCGTGCATATTCGGAATGCGAGAGCCATTTTGTTCTGCACGGAGCCGGAGCTCGCATAGAAGTACGGCGAATTCGCGCAGCCATTAGCAATGATCGTCACTCATCCATCCATCGTCATCTTTTCCTTCCGGATGGGCTACAGAGTCAGCGCCGTAGACTAGGTAGGACGGCATCTTCGGCGCTGTTTTGCGCTGAGGCTGCTCGAGCGTGAGTAGCCATCTCGCGGTATTCCAGAGGGTCAATGAACCTACCACTTTGACCCATCCACTCTTGGTCGTCTTTATCTCGTTGCCTTTGCCTTTGCCTTTGCCGGCCAGGTCTCGTGTAGTGGTCGAAGCCGCTGGCTCGCGAGTCCACATCTCACGGCGCTCCCCCTGCGGGCCGTACGCAGTAAATGGAAAGCCTTGCTCGACTGTGGTCTTAGAAACCGCGGAGTTGGTGTCTGAGAGATGCGGAGGGGCAGTACCACTCCCGTAGCCGGTGATGGTACTGTTGGTGGTACCCATAGTCCCAACCGTGCTCACGGCATCGGTGACTGTCGAGCTATCCACAACATCCTCCTTCTCCATTTCCTCCAGAATATCCGTAGTGTTTTTCTAGGACTTGATGAGTATTGGTGCACGATAAAGGGACCTGTCGGGGTATCTTACATTGACCTTTCCCCAGGCTTCGCCTTGGCGGAAGAGGTCGATGGAGCCAATCCTCCCACTAAGTTGATCCATCTCTTCGTTCATACTAGGGTTGCTCCCGGGTGCCGGGATGTCTCTGCCGTCTTCGCAGCATTGGTAGTAGTCTGAACAATCTTTGCAAATCTATCGTCAATGAGTCAGATGTGGCCAAGTACGGGTTTGGGGTGAAGGGAGAAGCAACTCACGTTCTGACCCATGCGACGAGTGTTGCGTGAGAAAAAGGCAAGTGGGCGCGTTCTTCCACACACACCATTGCACTTGAGCTCTGTAATGTTGCCGCCTGAGTGAACACGACAAGGAATTCCGGACTTTGCTGGAGTAGCCTTTCCAAGACGTGCATTAACCTTGTATTTCTCCAGTATGTTCTTGGAATACTGGTCGACGGTCGCCCAGTGGTGAGCTATATCGCACATGATTCTAGAATTGGTGAGATAATGCCCACAAGCTATCCGGAGTTGAGGAAACGGAGCTTACTTATCGGGCAGGCTGGCATTCGCTTGCGATCTAGCATTGTAAGCCATGACGGTTGTCTTCGTTGAATGTGAGTTGTCGAAGTAGTGATCTTGCCTAGAGGACTTGTGGCTGGTTAGCGGCTAGCCAGGGAGATATCGTTCTCAAGTGTAGATGTAACCTAGAAGGCTGTTGGATTGCGTCGTGAGCCGACGAGTTGCTTTGGGGCAGATCACGGAGATGATGAGGGAGGACAGGGTGAGAAAACGACGGGGAGGGAAGGATAGAGTAATGGCGAGGGTTAGATCAAACTCGTCGGAGCAAGATCGAATGTGAAGTGGGTTAGAAGGTATGTAGGTAGGTAGGAGGTAGCACCTGGGTTGGTACTCGAAAGAGTGAATGGAAGGAAGGAACAACCAGGGAACTCGATACGGGGAAGCTTCGCAAAAGGCTGAGTGCCTGGGTACCTTGGTTCAAATAGCGGTAATGTGACGGACAGGGATCTCGGCGGTAGACAGATAGAGATGGCCCAATACGAAAGGTATTTCGTGTTTTGTGTGAGGGATATGCAAATATGAGGGAACTGAGAGGTCGGGCTGGGTTTTGAAGGAGGGATGGTGGTTTGGCAGTCTGGCAGTCCGGCAGCAAACCAAACTGCCTTTCTCGCTTGCCTGGGGAGATGCTTGGGCGTCAGTCACGATGTACGATTAGTCGTGAAAGAGAATGGCGAGACGAGGAGAAGGGACAGCTGTTACCCGCAGTGTGTAGAGGCTTTGCTAGAGTTGTGATGGTAAACAATGAATCTTTGAGTTGCTCGGCTAGTACCATTGTCTCGACTATGGCTCAGTACTAGTACTGGCTCCCTTGGTTTGTGTTCCCAACCTAGATTTCGCTATAACGCCACATACCACTCACACGAGCCTCCAAGTTGCTTCTCTACAATCATCATCCCCATGTATGTTCCCCCCCGTTGCTAGATACCCCTCGGAAGTAGAACCGAGAGCTGACTCTCTTGCTTGTCCAATCCAGCTCCAGATCGACGTTCGGCTGCCGACAGTATCGGCCAATGTTGACACACAATACCAATATCCATTTACTTGTGTCCTCGCACAAAGATTTTGCCGCTACTAGCTGCTACGTGGAGCGTAGGAGGAAGAAGTGTCCATCACGAGAAACGACTGATATAGAAGAGCAGCTAAGGGGCGTAGACTCTTTATCGAATGGCCTAAGCTGAGAAGACGTTTTTTTCCTTAAATAGACAACACACTAAGAGTAGCAGTGTTAGAAAAAAAACCACAATGCCTCGGATTTGATCGACGTGGATGGTGAATCGTTGGTATTTGACCCAAACCTTTTGTGGTTTCGACACAGTGTTATATCTACACTTCAACAAACATCAAGTCTCAACTACCGTACGCCTACTCGAATTTTAATGTGTATATTACTGAAAGAGCCAAAAGACGAAGTGTTTGGCCGTGATAATGATAGGCAAGGCTCATTGGAACCTGTATCTTTGTAGTGGTGATAGGGTGCCATGCCGAGCGAGGAGCACAGAGCCCCTGAAAACACCAAACAAAGGGAGCATGATTCTGCGCGCCGGGGCAACGACCCCTACGATCTGCTTCACATAGTAGAGGGGCTGTACATGGGCTCGTAATACCTCGCTACAAGCGCGACCAGGGTCGGAGCTACCGAATCCTTCGTGGATCGCTGGCACTTTCAGACTGAGCGCATGCACACTGGACTTTCGAGGCATGGTGTCCAAAGTGGGCAGACAAGCAAAGGCTACCAAGTGTCTTGGCTAGCCACTACAAGAAGGCCTGGGAGTGCATGTGTGGCGATATAGCCTGCGCGCCGCCTACAACGTCGCCAAGAATGCGAACAATACCAAAGGAAGCTCGGTTTGTTGGGACCTGGACTCTTGGCGAGCGGCGTCGAATGAAGACGCGAACGGTGACAGACCCTCGGTGGGGTTTGGAGCCCATTCCCGGACATGACTCCGGGGAAGGTAAGGAAGAAGAGCTATGGGTATGAAACCGGCAGAGCGCAGGCTCGAAAGCCCCGGCACAGTTTCCCATCCCTAACCACCAAGCCGCCGGGATCGCCTAAAGCATGCCCCAGCCGCCGGCCACCGAGTTAGATCTGGGGTCGAGCTGCTGTCGTCTGAAGTCGAACCATTCGGCCACATTGGGACCCTGCATTGGACATCACGCCTGAGCGATTGTCATGTGGGACGAAGTGGCGGCACTTGGGAAGCCGCGTCTTTGTCGAGTCAAGGCCAGCAGGCGCCGGTCGTGCAACGGCGGCGCCGGAACCTCAATAGTTGGGCAAACAGAGGGGGGAGCTTGTCGCCGCTGAGGCGCCGCTAGGCGCCGGCGGACGGAGAGGCTCTACGGGGCATCTGTCCTGACCGCCGGGGTCTCCCTTTTTGCCCCTTCTGCTCGGGCGGGCCCCATTGCCCGGCAAGCTACTCAGGTACTCAAGCACTGGAATATGATATGACTCGTCGTGTTCCTCTATTGCGCAGAATCCACCGAGACTCGAGACTCCCCACTACAAAGAGCTTGCCTGGGGGGCGCCTGGAAACCTGGAAACACTGAGGCGCCTGCCCCCTAGTCATGGTTTCACATCGCCGATGGCCGCGTGAAGCAGGCGCTCATTCGACGGGCACTAGGCGTGATACGCGCATGGGGTTCGAGCTCTGCGCTCGCCTCATGCCTTTCTGGAAGGATGCAAGGGAAAGGGGGGGGGGGCCGCCTAAGACACGCCGTGGACGCGCATCCGTGATGGCCGGCTTGACGGGCTGGGCGGATGGAGGGAGGGAGGGGGATTGGTGCCTGCAGGCCAGGAACTAACTTATGGCTGTCACTTCCCGCCGGACCGTCCAAGGGCGAAGGAGGGACGAGAGAGACATGCGCGCGCACGCACCACCCACACCTCGGTCGCGAGCAGAGTGGTGCTTGGGCGGGAGGGGCCCCCGGTGCATGAACGACGGTGATTCTCGGTGGCGGGCAAGGTGGTCCAAACACGGGCAGCACCCCACCTCGCATAAACCAATTGATTTGGTGCGTTAGCTCTTCTGCAGAGGGAGTGATGAGCGATGCGAATGAGCGACCGCGCGAGGTCTGACTTGAACCGACGCAGGGACAAGGCGGTGGGCTCTAGCAGAGGACGGATCCGGGCTTTTCGATGCCTCGCCTCTTGGCGAATCTAGTCTACGATGCCATATACCTGGCGGCTTGGATCCCCTTGTTTGCGCGCCGCCCCCGAGGTGAGGGCAAAGGTGAAGCTCCGTCCCCGCAATACTCCAATCAGCGGCGTGATGCGGGTGTCCTGGTCGTGTTGCCATTTGAAATAGAGGCCCGCAGGGACCCTCCCGCGGAAGATCCGCCCGCTGGCCGTCGCTCCTTGGAGTGGGTGCTGGTGCTTTGGGCACCGTATGGCTCCATCCCCGGCCACATTATCACACATGGCACCAGCACTACCTGCCTGGTCGGGATGCTTAGTCCCCAAGCGGTTGTACTATGTAGAAGGACCACATGGCAGTCGGCCGGTCGGGAATGACAGTCAGTGGCCGGTTAAGTCACGGGGAGCCCGGGCCAAGGGGAGTGGGCGATCGGCCCTAGTACAGAACCCTCGCACATCACTTCTTATGCTCTGCCCGTGGGCCACAATTTACAGCAGGGCGGGGTGGGTAATGTGGCGAACATAGGGTGCTAAATAAAGATGCTTGGGGGGGATTAGTGTCTTAGTATACGATGTGGCTAGGCTGCCAGCATGGTATTGCCGGCTGGATGCTTAAGCGGTCTGAGTTCGACTGTGCCGGCACGCATAGAGAGCTAGACACCTCCCCTATCGTGCTATCGGGTCGTCCCCCGTGCTACGTTTGACTAAATTCCCGACTGCATAGTACAGCCTCGTCGCGCATCAGCGACTGGTGGAGGAGCGTCCTCAGCTCCTGTGGCTTTGGCATCGGCCGCGATGCATTGCTCTACTCAGCCCTAGTCAGCTCTAGGCCTCTACCTGTATGCTCATAGTACACCTCTGGCTTGGGCTGGACCGTGGTAGCGAACACGACCAGAGACCAGAGAACAAAGAATTTGCACAACAGAACGAAAGTATGGAAAACGGAGCCACGTTGTCCTGCCGTTCATGTGGTATTTTTTTTTCTTCTTCCCCCATCACACCCCTTCCCCCCCTTTCTCTACAGTGACTGTCTGGTCTCCTGTCCTCCGTTGTCCCTTTCCGGTGTGTCAAGCCTTGAATGTTTCAAAACCCCACCGCTTTGCAGGCAATGGTCGACGGGCCGCTTGGTGGGTGGCAGTCGGCCAGTGAGGTACTAGTACCTGAGCCGGAGCCCCGTGCGTTGGAGCACCGACGCGTCCAGTATCAAATGAGTGGAGGCGTGACTGCCCAGATGGCACCAATGTGGCTGGGAGAGCAAGTACTCTTCTGAAGCTGCCGATGGCGACGCGCTTGCGCGAAGAGCTTCAGGCTATTGGTCCGAAGTTGCGCTACCTGGGGGCTGTTAACGTTCCAAATGTGTCAATCTGCTCCTACTATGCGGTTCGCCGGCTTGGGCGGGGCGGGAAGGGACCAGAGCGTGGCTGTCTGGGTGGCTGGGGACTGCAGTAGTATAGTTTCAGGAGACCCTAACATGGACAAACAGCAGCAACGCGTATGGCCTGCACGAGGTCGATAGAAAGTGTTATGCCCCATTCCGACGCGACCCAAGGAGAGAGGCTCCTCAACCTGGGCTACGCCACAGTTCGAAGCCCTTGGCACGAGTGGGTGACGGCGGGACGCCCTTGACAGCGTCCAATCTTGGGTGCAGGAAGCGCTGACACTATGGAGTCGTAGCTGGTGCTAGACGCAGCCGACGAGCTCCAAAGAGGAAAATGTACCTGCACATCCTCCTGCAAGCTGAGGTGGACAACACACACCAAATGGCCCTTTTGGGAGTACCAGCGCACGAGAGCAGGAAGCAAGGAATCCAAGTGGGAAGCGGCCATGCCCGGTGAGGTCAGAGTAAGAAACTCTAGGACCGATGGCGACTGGAGTCGAAAGCGAAGAGTGAGAGGTGTACGCCCAAAAAAAAGTTGGCAGGGAGCTGAGCAAGACTGCCGGATGAGGTCAGCGGTGCGCCGCCCCTTTCACGCCTCCCTATCTGCATTCGCATCCATCGCAATCCGTTTTTCGTGTTCCCTTGGTCGCACTTCTGACCACCGTTTCGCGTTGGGCGTTCTCGCGACCATTCTTCCCACACTGCCTGAGTGGGAAGTGCCGCTCTCGGCCAGGCCCGAGGCTACACAGGCAAAATGCATGCGGCGGAGACGAGAAGCAGATAGACGACACTATGATGCGCCGCTGCTTGGGTCTTTGCTTTTTGGTCCTTTCGACCTGGGAAGCGCTACGCTTCGTGGCTGACGAGTGCAGCGCTTCGTGTTTGTTCTTTGCCTCAATGTAATTAGCGATCGATAATATGGCCAGCTTCTGCCTCCCTCCAATTGGCCCTTTCGCTGCGACATGCCTCATCAAAGGACGGAGAGGACCTTAGTGCGCCCCTACGTTATGCGGATGGCTCCCAGCGCTTGTCACCTTACTCTGTACACGCTTGGCCCCCCTACGCCTGTCACGCTCCGACCGTCGTGTCGTTGCAGGAGCGGCAGGGCTCCGTTTCTCCAGTGCTGAGGATCAATCACTCCACTGCAGACCATACGCCTGCTCGCCCAAGATCGATCCAGGGATGATATCTTTTTATGGCACCACTGTACGGAGTAATTATGGGTGGACGCTGTCTGTATATGTCTCCCCCACAAAAAGCCACCGAAAGGGGGGGAAGGGGAAAGCGTGTTGAGCGGGCGTCGTTCTTCTCTCGATTGGGGAGGGGAGGAAGGGGCGCATGCCCGTAAAACGAACCAGGGACCAGGAACCGTTGGGAACGGAGGAGACGCGGGAGCGCCGGGGGGGAGTTGGTTCAGGCCATCTCGTCGAATGAGGCTGCGACCTTGCATCCTTGGCCCTGCATCAAACCAGTGGTGCTGTCGAGTGAGTGACGGAACGGTGCGCTGGCATCAAAACAATGCTCCCAGGGCTCGCCACTCGTCCAGTGACGACCGCCCATGCTCCTCATCCCCATGGCCCTCTTGTCATTGGCGCAGGGCGGCACGAAGGATATCTAGAGTGAACGCTGTCTCCGTAGCGATGCGAATGGCCACTGGAGGGTGGACATGCATCCCCTCGACGACGGGCGAGGCACCGGAAACAGGCGCCTGGACGCAGGGCCAGTCTGGCATCTCGCAGGCGGGGCCGGGCAACGGCTGCACATCGCATGAGAGAGGGGAAAAAGGCAATTGGAGGCCGAGGCACTCGATCTTTAGCGTCTCTCCTGCTCGCTCTTTCCTTCTCTCCAACTTGTTTTCTTTTTACCGCCATGCATATCGGCGCTGTCGCCGAAGACCAAGCGTCTCCAAAGTAAAATGTCCTCCAGGCTGCTGCTGCGCGTGTGGGATTTTTAGCGACTGCTCGTTTTTGGACGGATCTGCCTGCATAATTCGATATACCGGGGCCGGTAATCAAAACGCATCGAAAATTTCAAAAGGGGCTCGAGTTGCAACGGACCACTCCCCTGCTGGAGGCCCGCCCCTCGAAAGAGCGACCCCGGCCGCTAGGCAAATTGCGCTCGAGAATCGCTAGCGAGATTGGGGTCCCCTATCGACGGTCGACCATCGAAGACGGCCCC
>MU270049.1:295875-413081 GCA_021432635.1 Thozetella sp. PMI_491
CCCCCCCCCCCCCCCCCCCCCCCAGCACGTTTGATTCATGCTAAGGACGGGGTACCTGCGACCTCTCTCTCTGAGCGCTCCCCTTTTCTCTCTCCTCTCTTCCCTCCCAGCCAGTGATCCCAACCACACATCCGCCGTCGAGCACAGGGCCTATGTGGAAACTGGGTGCCATTCCGTATTGTGGGTTTCCGTGGTCCACCGCCTGAGGTCCCTTCGAATCGTGCCTTCTCCCCTGGACCATCCTGCGACAGGAGGTATCGGAGAAAAAAAGAGGCAGAAACCACCCCTCTCCCCAAGGACGGCTGATTACAGTGTGCAACAAGCCCCCCAAAATACCCAACAGTGCGGAAAGGGAACCCCTCGGCCCCCCGTTCTTCCCGCCCCAAATCCGCACTCCCGCCTGTTTCTACTGCAACCACTCTACCGAGTCGACGCCTTCGTTCTCTCATTTCCCTCTTTCGCACTCCCACCCGTCCGACCGGCTGCTTGTGCTGCTGCTTCTGTTGCTTTCCTCGCATCAGCAGGCTAGTATTTGCTGCGTGGGAAAAGAAAAGCGCGCGTGCTTTATGCCCCCTGGGCCTCGTCCTTTGGTGATAATCTTACCTTCGATTGCGCTCTCCGCGCTAGTCCGGCCTTCCGTCGCGCGAAGCTACTCTCGGGACCCAGATCGTTGAACGGACCCGCAGCTTGTCAACTCCCCTGGCTCCTCGACCCTTTTAATCATACCTACCATCATCTCACGCCGACTCCTTTCCTTCCAGAATCTCCTTTTCATTCCCTGTACCCCGTCTCTCCTTCCCCTCCGACCCAACATTCAATCGTTATCAACCATCCGGGTACGAACGCTGGCGCCGAAACCACAAACTCTTGGACCCTTCTTTTTTTGATTGCCCTGCACCCAGTTTTGCACCACACGCCTTTGTCTGGACGCATCGCATTTACATATCCTCGAATCGACCTGGATGCCCCGATCATAGTCCGCAGCTCTTCCGAGGGAGCTATCCTGCCGAGGTGCAAGGTACTTGGGCAAAGCCACTGGTCTCGGGGACGCACCCACTGACCCTCGCCAGCAAGCACCCACCTACCCGCCTCATACAAAGCCAGCATTCGTCCACCTCTTTTTGGATGAACGCTCTGTAAAAATAATATCAATCTTACACGATGACCGTCGCTCACGACTTGACCCACCGCGGGGGGTCCCACGGGACGAGCCCTCTCGCTCTGGAGGATAGGTTTGAGGTTCTGAAGGAGATCGGAGATGGAAGCTTCGGCAGTGTCGTACTCGCTCGAGTGCGGACCGCCGGCGCCAGCGTCGCTCGGAGAGGGACGGTGGTAAGTGAATGATTGCATCGCGTACAGCATGCTGGCAGGCCCTGACTCTTGCTCTCTAGATCGCCATCAAGACGATGAAGAAGACATTCGAGTCCTTCGGCCCTTGCCTGGAGCTGCGAGAGGTTGTCTTCCTTCGGACACTCCCCCACCACGCCCACCTGGTGCCCGCTCTGGACATATTCCTGGATCCTTTTAGCAAGAAGCTTCACATATGCATGGAGTACATGGAGGGCAATCTCTACCAGCTGATGAAGGCGAGGGACCACAAGTGCCTGGATAACGCAAGTGTCAAAAGCATTCTGTTCCAGATCATGCAGGGTCTAGAGCACATCCACGCCCACGATTTTTTCCACCGCGACATCAAGCCAGAAAACATCCTCGTTTCGACCTCTTCGCATCAGGAATCAGGCAACACCTTTCGGCGATACTCGGCTATGATGACACCACCTTCGACCCCCCCGGCCTACACGGTCAAGATTGCCGACTTTGGCCTCGCCCGCGAGACTCACTCCAAGTTGCCTTATACTACCTACGTCTCGACACGGTGGTACCGCGCGCCCGAAGTCCTGCTCCGGGCCGGTGAGTACTCGGCCCCGGTCGACATCTGGGCTGTGGGAGCGATGGCCGTCGAGGTCGCCACGCTCAAGCCCCTCTTCCCTGGTGGAAACGAGGTGGACCAAGTTTGGAGGGTGTGCGAGATCATGGGCAGCCCGGGTAACTGGTACAACAAGGCCGGTGCTCGTGTCGGTGGCGGTGACTGGAGGGAAGGCACTCGCTTGGCTGGCAAGCTTGGTTTCTCGTTTCCCAAGATGGCGCCGCACGCGATGGACACCATCCTCCAGGCGCCTCAGTGGCCCGCATCGCTCAGTCACTTCGTGACATGGTGTCTTATGTGGGACCCCAAGAACCGGCCGACTTCGAGCCAGGCTCTTGCGCATGAATACTTCGTGGACGCCGTCGACCCCCTCAGGCCAAAGTCGTCCGCATCTCGAATTCTGGGCCGGAAGCAGTCCGATATCAGCCGAGGCAAGGACTCGACCGCCTCGACACCAACGTCTTCCAAGCCCTCGTGGTTTAGGAAATCGCTAATCGGCAGATCGGAGAGCGCCGCCGAGGTGACCACAGTCCAGCAGCCCGTAGTTAAGGATATTCCCGCGCCCCGGCCATCGCCTGTTCACGTGGCGACCGAGATCACACAGCCTAAGGCCAGACCGGCGGCGAACAAGCGGACAACTTGGGCAAATGGGCAATCAAACGTCGCTCCGATGCCCATCCTTCCTACCATTCGCCCCATCTCACCTCTCTCAGACGCAGTCACCGCCCAGGCCAGCAGCCGGACACCATCGTATAACGATTCTTACGCTAACGCCGCGCCCAAGGTGGTATCAGTTGAGGAGAAGAACTCGAAGAAGATTGGACGCCAGCTGTCGGTGGCTTCTAGCACCAACCACTACGCTGAGATCCACCGGCAACAGGCGGAGAGGGCATTGAATGGCCAGTCAGGACTTGCCTCGCCGCCCAGCGCTCACAAAGAAGGTTTCTTCTCACACCTCCGGAAGCGTGCCAGGAGGTTCTCTGGCCGTCACCAGACGCCTATGTCGCCGACGTACGACGATGTTGAGGCTCAGGCAGGCTGTGGCCCGTGGGCAAGCAACCGGTCATCCATGGTACTGGACAACGGTGCCCCAGCTCCCGTTCCCAAGGATAGCACGTACGAATCGCTGGACAAAGCCATACGGGACGCCCCGCAGCACCACGACCAGCCACCCGTCCCCCCCGTGCACTACAGTTCTACGACGGGTAATCTGAAGCGCCACCACTCTCTGCCGCACCAGCAGCCAAGGTCGGTCGACAACCTCATTGGTGCTGCACGCGGACCAGTGTCAAGCAGGACCAGGAGGGCCCAGGCCACACCAGGCGTGCGACACTACGATGCTCCCGATGAAGAGGATGAGCTTCTCGACGAGGTCCTTACGTCGACACACCGAGCGATGAAGAAGCTGGAACGGGAACCGAAGCCCCTGCGGCAATCCGCCAGCAACGTAGGCTTCTCATCCAACCCATATCCAACACCGTCGCCGTCGGCGAGCGGACACCAGGTCCTCTTTGGTGACGGTCACGAAGCTGTCACCCCGAAACCCTTGGATCTGAACAAGAACACATCAGAGTACAAGTGGCCGACACCTCCTTACGACGAGAGCGACTGGGCCGCCTCGGCCTCGGCCAGCATTTGGGCCGCTGGCAACCGTTTCTAGTTGAACTGAACATATTGGTGGCATTCCCGTGCGGTCAGCAAGCAGAAAAGTCAGGGATCGAATTTGGGATACATTGGGGGACAGGTGTTTGGGTGTTCAATCATGGGAAGGGGCATAATTCGATCGGACTTCATCACTCGCTTGCAAGTCTTTTTTTCATTTGCTTCTGGTGTTTTCTTGGCCGCGCCCTGCCGTGACGCAGCGGCTTGCGGTTTCAAACGGAACGCATTGCTTTTCAACATCAAACCTCTTACCTCTCACATATCATGGAAAGATTCGTGTTTTCCGACCCGAGCGCGCACGCTATTTCTCGAGATCTACTCGACACACCTTTCGAATACCCTCACGGACATTTTTTTTCGCCACAGAGCTCTATTCAAAACTTCGAAAGCGCGCCGGGATAATTATATCTCTTTTTGACATTTTGCTGCCATCATCGAGAATACCCCATATAGATTGACCGGTCTCCCGGGCGACTTTTTTTTCTTACTCTTGAACTGTCACCCGAATAAAAGGAGGCTCAAACTTGCCGTTTCCTTTGTTAGAATAAGATGCTGGGGAATAAGCTCTGGAAATGGATCGCTTGATCTGCCTCGGCCTGTTGTCCGGGAAAATACCATACCTCTTTATCTTACCTGCACATCTTGTCTCAACACCGCTCCTTGTCCTGCTCTCCTTCTGTGTCCATGTATATTGTCTTGTTTGTCTCGAATGTCGGGCCTCCGGGCTTGGTGAAGGCAACTCGACCCGAGAGGTGACATGTAAGAAGGCGCCTTGTATAATTCCCTTTGGTCCCTCTCTTGAGGTCGGTGGGCTCAGGAAGCGCGAGGAGCCTGAGAGTGGGAGACGGAAGGGCAGAGGAAGGTTTTGGTAGATAGGGTTCGGACGCGCTGGTTCCGAAGCGTGAATATAAACGCTGTTTTCCTGTCGGATAGCTCGCCAGACTGAACGGCTAGACCGAAGAGACAAGAACAACCAAACGCCCGCCCAACACTGTCTAGGTATATATATCCATGTGAGGCTGCCTTGTTGTGATTCCAGTTACTGGAGCGATGGCGGAGAAGGGTTCTTCCTTGCCCCAGCTGGCGTCTCTGATGGAGATTGTAGTAGCCAGGGCTAGTTGGATTCAGGGGTAAACCCAAAATGCCTACGTGTACTTCTTGATAGCTGCAGGGAAGAATGCGGCAAGCTTTCGGGACCGTCCCAAGCGGGACTGCGCCTTGGGCTAGGATGGAATTTTTTTTATATATTTTTTTATATTTTATTTACTTATTTCGTGAATGAACTGCGGTATCTGGACAGGATATTTACCGGGAAAGAGGAACCACGCGACGAGGGCGAATCGATTGGATCGTGGGCGGGAAGGGGGGGGGGGGGGGGGGGGGGGGGGGGTTTCTGGCTCCGCGCGTCGAGCATAATGAGTTCGGGTGCTGCTGCGTTCAAAGGCCAACACTGTTTCGCGCGCACACCCGCGTCTTCTCAGCCGAATCTGCTATTCAGGCGTGCCGTACCGCGCTTCCCACATGGCGTCCTAGACACTGTGACCTGCATGGATGTTTAAACGGACTGGGCGCGGGGTAATGAAGATCGTGACGAGGGCGCATTGTCTCTTTCGTTCTTGACACCTTCTCGATGCCGTCTTTTCCATTCCTCAGCTGCGCGGCATTGTGGCGGCCGGCTCGACGGCCCCTCAGTTCACGATGCTGAAACGGACTGTGCCGGAAGAGCAGGCACTGATTCGACGAGCGTCGTGGCCTGCCGTCCGGTATGCGCTGCCCTGCCGGGAGTGGAGCTCGGGCTGTGGCTGCTGGTGCTGCCGCCGTCGCCTGCGTCCGCCGTCGCCGGCTGGCGTTTCTTTGCCTCACCCTCTCTCTCGGTGCTTGGGGAGTTGATGGATTTGTCGCGATTGGGAGGAGGGAGGCATTGCGAGCGGGTATAGTAGAACGCCGGAGGGCTCTCAAAAAGCGCCTGCTTGTCGCATGCCGAGGGCCGAGCTCGAGTTCTTCCGGGTTCCGTAGCTGCTGCCTCGGGGTTGCAGCTTCGCTAGCTGTTGGTAGTTGCCATTGCCATTTGTGCGGAGAGGCGCCGGAGCCCGCGCAGCTTTCCCCCCCCTGCGATGCACTGCCCGGCAGCGAATTGTTGGTTGCTACCTCGGGTGCTCTAGCGACGAAGCTGCTGCAGAACCTCAGACCCCGGTGTCCTGGTTTTGTTTTGCCGTCTTTGTTTTTTTGTTGCTGCCTTCAACTAGCTCGTCACTTCGGATGATGAGAGCCTGCGGTGGCCTAAGGAAGGACCCGAGAGGCTGAAGTGCCTTTCTTGCTGCCTTGGCCTTTCTATAGGCAAACAAGATCAACGTTTTGTCTGGCGCTGGGCCAGCCGGGACCCGGACTTATCAAGGCTTGCGATCATCCTCATGGGTTTGTGCACAATGTCTAGATGCACCACCGTTGTGTTGCTCCGGCCCCGAGAGACGCTCTACCTACCTGAGCTAGGGAATGGCTGTGGCGGGCACGGCGATAGTGTTAAAAAGGGGCTCGGCCTAAAAAGTGCCAAGCGCGGTCAGCCCCGCCTGGTTGCTGTGCCTCTTTGCACCCAGTCACCCAGTGGAGGTGGGGGGAGGGGAGGGACCCTGGGTTGGGCTGGGCTGGCGTGGGCCGAGTAGCGGTAGTGGGTAGTGCAGAGCGAGCGTGGGCCATCACGAACCGGAGCCCCAGAGGCTGGGTCGAGAGGCTCACGCCCGGCACACAGGCAGCAGCATTCAAGCCCATGGGATTCGACGAAGCCTCCAGGCAAACCACGCTTCTGATCGCGGCAGCGTGCGCAATCCGTGCCTGAGCGAAAGCAGCTTCAGAGAACCGCCATACGTCATATTCTGCATAAGGGACACGCGGTCCTGCGTCTGCGTCGCTTTTGTTGTGGGAGATCGGGACTACGCTCGAGGCAGCAGGCAAAAGGGACCCAAGGCCGCCAGGCACACAGCCATCGCCAAAGGGGACGTTGTTCCGCCCCGTGCCACCCAGCCATCGTAGGGGGGGAGAAGTCGTAGCTGCCTTTTCCTCGTCTTCGTGTTGGTCAATTGCGATCCTCTTGGCCCACAAAGCTTGTCTTCGCCTTCTTCTCGCGCCTTCCTCTTGGCCTGCGGGACCGTGACCACTCGGCGACTCGCTCCTGAGGCCATCGCGCTCGTCCGACGAACATCTCCTTCACATCTCCTTCACGTCTCCTTCGGCTCTCTGCCCTACTTTGAAATTAGGGAGAGAGAGAGAGGGTGGCAGGTGATATAGACAGACGTCGGACTGACCGAAGAGTGGCAGCGCCTCTGGGCTTGGAACGGGCGTCGTCATCTCCATCCCCGAGGGCATGCTCGTGATCTCCAGGGCGGGGACCAGTTCGACGAGATCGCCACCACCATGAGTTTCAACCTCCCCATTCGCGCACCCTCCACCACTAGCCAGAGGAACCGCGATAGCAGGAACTACTTCACCAGCGGGTATACGCCGCCTGCCTCGACCGAAGCCATCAATGGCCCGGTGAGGGAGCCGGCACGGGAGCCGGCCCCCATGACGGACCGGCTCATCGTCGGCGTGGACTTTGGGACCACTTTCTCGGGGTACGTCTGTACGCGTTGCTGCTTTGTTCTGCGTTGAAAGCTGTGGGGCCCCGGCGACGCAGCCGGGCGGCTCGAGTCCTGGAGTCCTGGCAGATGCCGTCGTAACTCGTCGGGAAGCGGATGGGGCGACCCGTGTGTATCCGGATCGCTGTGTGGATGGCTGTGTCTCTCTATTCAACCGCTTCTTTCTCGAAAACTGACACCGATCATAGGGTCGCTGCTGTCTATACTTCGACCCCCGATGACATCGAGGTCATCAAGACATGGCCCGGAGGCAACGGCATCACCTCGGAGAAGGTGCCGACCGAAATCTCGTACGACATACCGGCTAACTCGCCGCCTGGCACGACCCCTACGGTGAAATGGGGCTTCCAGTTCAAACCCGAGGAGTCTCGGCTGCGCTGCATCAAGTTGTTCCTCGATCGCTCCCAGAAGTTGCCCTTCTATGTCAGCCCCCTGGAGACGGCAGCCCAGCTCAAGCGCTTCAACAAGACGGTGGTGGACGCTGTCAGCGACTATCTCACCCAGATCTATAAGCACACCATGGACACGCTGACTCGGCGGTATGGAGAGTCTTTCATGGCCTCCACCACCGTCGAATTCGTCCTGACCTGCCCGGCTGTCTGGTCTGACGCGGCCAAGAATACTACTCTGCAAGCTGCTGAGAGGGCTGGCATGGGAGCCAAGTCCCAGATTCAGATGATTAGCGAGCCGGAGGCGGCCGCTGTCTACACCCTCAAGGTAATCCAGCCGAATCCGCTAAACATTGGAGACAACTTTATCGTTTGCGATGGCGGAGGTGGCACGGTCGAGTGAGTTCCCAGCGGAGCCCTGGCGGCAGATGTGATCAAGGGTGCTGACCCATCGGATAGCTTAATTGCCTACAAGATCACCTCGCTCAAGCCCCTGAGGGTAGAAGAGTCAGCTGTCGGGACCGGAGGTCTCTGCGGAAGCGCGTTCCTGAACTACAGGTTCGAAGAGCATGTTCGGAATCGTCTGGGCCACAGCCGGTTCGACGAGATGAAAGTGAAGAAGGGGAAGACGTGGCAGATGGGACTTCGCTACTTTGAGGAGTTCGTCAAGCGTAACTTCAACGAGGATGAGCATCAGGAGGTCAATGTCCCGTAGGTCCCTCCTCCGTCCCACACAAGAGGTCCCATCATGCAGCTCCTGACAGCGCTAGTTTCCCCGGACTTCCCGACGATGAAGAGGCAGGGCTCGACTCCGGCTTCCTGGTGATGACTGCGGAGCAGATCAAGGACATATTTGAGCCGGTGGTCAAAGAGGTGTGCGACCTGGTGGCGGGGCAGGTGGAAAACCTGCGTGCGAAGGGCGGCGTGGTGTCGCGTATTATCCTCGTCGGTGGCTTCGGCGGCAGCGACTACCTCTACCGCCGTCTCAAGGCGCACTTCACCAGTGCAGCTCCGCCCCCTTACACAGAACGCCCGTCGCATTCGACCAGCGAGACATCGATCGAGGTCATGCAGCCGCCCAACGCGTGGACGGCCGTGGTTCGCGGCGCGGTCCTGCGAGGCCTCGAGGGCAACATGGTCATCTCGCGCAAGGCAAGGATGCACTACGGTACCTCGTATGCGACTGTGTTCGATGAGGAGAAGCACTCCGTTACAGAGCGGTACTGGTCGCCTTTGTGGGAGCGTTGGATGGTCTCTGACAGGATGCAATGGCACATTGCGAAGGTGAGTATCGCATCCTATTGCTCCCTGGCCGAGCCTTGTAGCGTCATTGCTGCATGCCTCTACGATCTATCTTCTTCGTGCACTCGGCTAACCACGACTCTGCGCGCAGGGCGAGGCCATCTCGCCACTTAGCCCCATCGCCTTCCACTACACGCGAAACTTCCGCCCCGGCCAGTCCCTCATTGTGACGGACGACCTGATTGCATGCGAAGCCGACGAGCCGCCGGCCGCGTACACACGCGAGCTGGTACACGTCTGCACGCTCACGACTGACCTCAACGCCGTGCCGCGAAGCCTGTTCACGCGCCTAACTACGACGCGGGGGGTTGAGTTCGACAACCTTGACTTCACGCTCGAGATGATCGTCGATAGCGCCGGCCTGGGCTTCGAGCTCAAGGTTGACGGGGTGCGCTACGGGAGGGTCGATGCTGAGTTCCACTAGGATGGTGAAATCGCGGGAGGGATGGCCGGCGGCGGCCATTAATTGTATATGGAACATATTTAAGGCAGGATACAGGCACGGTGGAGGATAGGGGTAGGCGGGAACAGACGGGAGGAGGTTGAGGCCAAGAATACTCGTCGAGTGGTGGGCTCCAGGCTTGTGATGCATGGACAGAAGGTCTGGCGGAGGTGAGTCAAGTAAACTGGACTTGTCCTCTATCTTCTGGCAGACCAGAAGGGCAGTAGGCGGGCGGCTGTCGAGGTGCCTCCCCAGATGTCCAGGCGAGTGGTGCATGGCTTAGGCCATTATCGCCTGACCAACAACAGCCTTTATCGCACATGTTTGGGTATAATGGTTATGATACAGGATACAGATAGGGCGAGACATGGAATTCAGACCAGCACCTCGCTATTTCCGCTATTTCCTGGTTCCCTCTTGGCGTTTGGAGTCTGAGAGGCGCCGCCTGACTTACAGCTAACCTCGCTCAGGTCTCGACGCAGCGTCCTGAGGATGCGGCCATCAAAAGGGGCAACGCACGCTGCCGTATGCCATACGTGTTTGGCCGAAGGGAGGGGCCGAGTGGTTCAGAGTGCAACCCTCGGGGTCGCCGTGCAGTCAAACGGGGGGCGGTGCAGCCCGCGCATGCGCTGTGTGAAAAAAAAAGTCTCGTCGCCTTTCGGTCAACCTCAGGCCGAAAGTAGCCAGGACTCGCTCGTCCGCATGGACCAGCCTGCGGTCTATGACACGCCCTTTCGAGCATGTACAGTATGCGAGAGTATGCGAGCGGGAGGGGGAACCTGATTATATCACTTTCAGCCAGAGAGCCCGACTAAGACGACCACCGAATCAGAGCGCTTTAAACACCAAAGTTTGAAGCCCGACGGCGAAAGGTCGGGGTCGGCGTGGGTTTGCCACACTTTTCGCTGAGATTGCTGCCCGTATTCGAGGCCGATTGGGGTGACCAAGGCCGACCAGCGTCTCGAGCACGAATCTTGTTTCCCTCCAGATTGGACGGGTTATCAGGTTGCCTCTTGTGTCGCGGCCACAAGACGCTGACCGAGACTGACAAGAGACAGTGGCTGGAGGGCAGATGAGTCTTTCTGTAAAATTTTTGCCACCCCTGAGCAAGAGTGTGCACATGTTTTGTCGATTCGGCTACCTTCCATGTCCAGGTACTTGCATACGCATGTGTGGAAGGGTTGGTAGAGTGGATGTAGGTCATGTATTGCAAGTGAGTGTGGAGTCATGAGTTCTAGCACTCTGGTATATACCTCAAGTACCTCCCTCTCCCTCCCTCCTTGGTTGCGCACCACTAGGCAGCCGCTAGTTTTTCAGAGGGTTAACCCTGAATACAAATTCGATCATGGATGCCCTCCTCGACGCCATATCTGCGTTTGCGTGTGTGCGTGTGCGTGTGCATACTCCCACCAACGGCCATATATCAGCGACATATTCCTGTACACCGCACTGTTCTCTGTTCCTGCCAATCTTTTGATGCCCATGATCATCACCACCCATTCAATGTGTACGATGGCCACAAGGGTCCAGCCCGACCCCTGCCCTCAATGCCTTACCCGAAGGCCTTATAGCCTCACGACTTCAGGCAGTCCAAAGAGCCAGCCCCATCCTCTCCTCGGCTCGGTTCTGCCCAGTCCCAGCCACCTGTTGGGTATTGGGTATAAAACAGCATGAGGAAAATATAAGCCAGCACAAAGACAAACGCCCGCCTCAGCCCCAGCGATCATAACGAAACAAGAGAACCTGCTGCCAAGAACCTGACTGCCACCCTTTGGACCTCAGATAAAACTGTGGCTTCCTTTATCCCACAACTCCAACTCTTCGTCTCTATGCTACGCTCGTCTTATGGATACTCTCAAGTGTCCCAGCCGACAGTCGAAGACAGAAATAAAGGAGGGGTTCGGGGTTTTCCTGCAGGCCGACCCAACCAACAAGCCAAATAAGGCACTTTCTGCCCTCCCTGGAGTTGGTCGAGCTATTGGCCTTGAGCTCGGATCGCTAGAGCCAAATCTAGCATATTCAAGCCCAACCTAGTCACCCGGCGCTCTGTCGAACGTCCGGGTTACCCAAAGGGAGCAGGAGAAACGTGCAGCCGGTGGCGGGAACTGCCGGAGGAAAATATAAGACCAACCAGTGCGAGCATGTTCTCGTATCGAGCCCACGGCTAGGAGCATAGATTCGACCAAAGTGCCGTTCTGTTATCGCAGATTGCTGTCGCAGGATTGCACGAAAACCAGCGCCCGTGTAACGGAGAAAACAGGCAAAGAGGGGAAAGAAGAGAGACGGAGACATGATCCAAGAGGGTGCCACTGCAAATACAACAAACCGGGCCCGACCTGAGCTCGGCCGGGCGAGATCGACAGGGACGAGAAACGCCACCCGAGCCGGTTCACGCACCTAGCCCGGCTAGGGGCCGAGTTGCCGGCGCGGACTTGAGTTTCGGATCACCTTCCTCAATATGAAACCAAAACGACAACCACGACACGCCCAAATGACTACACCCTAAGCTTGCGGGTGTCGCCTTGTTTTGATCTTTGATCGCCGTTATCCTTTTTTTTTCCTTCTTTCGCGGACCTCAGCTAATGTCGACCATTTTTCCTCTGCCTCTCCATGGCTCGCCGTTCCTTGTCCAGGTCGTGGAGGACCGGTTGAGCGGGCCGCGGAGCTCGGCCCTTCGGCACAAATATTCCATCAAACAGCCCCGGGTGGCGTAGCCTGTCCGGCAACTCGTTGAATCTACTCATCTGCCTCCGCTGCTGTCTCGTAAGGACGCCGATGCTCAGGAGGTGATCGAGCATATGGAAGTCGGGGCGCATGTCGGTCAACGTTCGATCCTCGTCCCAAATATGGGAGTGGATGTGCTCCATACGCAGCCGGAAGTTGGACACAGGTTCGAGGGGGTACGCCTGGCTCGGGAACACGACATGGTCGCAGAACCAGCATATGCACGCCGCCGGAAACTGGTCGTGCATGTGGTCCATATGATGTTCGATCCAGCCCTCGACATCGTCGAGGGCAAAGGTCGCTGGACAATTTTGGGGGACCTTTAGCTCGCACCAGAGATGCGGCCCGTTTATATGAGGGTGTGGTTGGAGGAAGTCCATCTGTTGGTGGAACTGCTGTACGAAGGAGAGCGTTGCGTGGGCAGGACGTGCCGAAGGGTGCGACATCGAATCGGACTCGCGGCCACGGCGAGCGGACCCATCAAAGAGGGAAGGGACTCTGCTCGACTCCGACTCCGTCGAAAAGGTATAGTTTTTGCGAGAAGACATCTCGGAATCGGTGGACTGAGGCCAAGCGAAGGGCTCGATGAGCCCGCTTCGAGGCGACCGAATGTCGTTCTGCGGGGCTTGGTTTTGCCAGTCGTTGATCGAATGCCCGTTCGAAGGTCGGTGATAAGTGGTGAGGAAATGTTGTATGTCCTCATGCATCTCTCCCTGGCCTTGGTGATTGAGCGACATGGTGCTGGGCAAGCCAGGCGACAGTTGGGTCAGACAGCGGGGGTGGTTAATACTCGACACCCCCAAAGGAGGGGAGCAAGAGGGCGAGGGGTTTGGGGAATTTACCCAATGAGGTGAGGGCGGCGGCCGGGAACGATAAGAGTGAGGAACGACTACGACTTAAACCGACAATGCTCCTTCCCGAGAATCGATCTTCTGTGCCCGACTGGAACGAAGGCAAGAAAAAATGGTCTCAGGTGGAGATAGGTTCAAAAACGGGGAATGTATCCGGAGCTTCAAGTGAGGGCAACGGGTGGGTTTAAAGGACGGTCGAGTCTGGCCGTGCTGCATCATCCATCGCGCTCGGCAGGAGCCACTGCCGCTGCGCGAACCTCAACCAATTCTCTGCTAATGCAGCTTTGCAGGACCCAGCCCAACAAGACATCCCGATCTCCATACGAGCACCTTGACAAACGCGAGAGCGAATGGCACACACTTACTGGAAAGCCCGCAGAAAGTCCATACCGAGCCGATGGAATCATGCAGGTGCCTAATCCGGACATCTAAGTTACCCTTATTTGCATCTCAAAGTCAACTTTGGCAGCTCCCAGGCCGCTGCAATGGCTCATGGCTTCATGGTTTCATGGCTTCAAGGGGACCGGCGTCTGGGGCCATGTGGGCGAGCAAACTGTGGAGGGGGAGGTCGCCTCCAAAGAGGCCCAATCGACCCGCCCACACTCTGACCTCGTCACCCCTCCTTCTCTCTTGTCTCTTGCGGATGCATACCTACTCTCGTCCCCCACCCTCACGAGCCGCACCGCGCAATGATTGCTTTTGCTCGGACTTTATCGGCAGAGGTAACCGGACCGAATGTTGATCTTCTCTCAAAACTGAGAATTAGGTGATGTTGGACCCCCCCCTCTCACACCCCTTTGGGGAAGCCCAGCTTCCTATGCTACCTCATCTTTCTCTATCTCCCCGTCTCTCTGTCTGTCTGTGGATATCCCTCAGCCGCTCTCCCCCGGGCCTTATCCGTTACCTTTCTTATGGTTGATGCCGCCTTTCCCTCGTAGTCGAGGGGACGAGATAGCAACCAAGGAGACGCCGCTGCTGGCGCACGGGATGCCTGAAATGCGGTCGATAATGTTTCTCCCACCCCCGCCAGCCAACCAGCACCGCGCCTGACAGGTGCCGTAACCCAAGCCCAAGTCGACCCAGACCACCAGGGACGCCACCAGAACTCGGTATCAAACCCATCGAGCCCCCTAGCCAACCAGGCGGCCTGGCGGCCTGGCGCACTCGTGTTCCCTTCACCGCAAGATTGCGGGGGGTCTCTCTGTCGGCAAGATATCAATATGTCTGCCTCCCAGAGGCGGGCAAACCCGGTCCTGAGTCGTTGGTCCCATGGGCTTGCTACGTGGCAACGCGTAACTCCGCCGGCTTCCTCGAAAGGGGCGGCAGCACCAACATCGTCAAAAGGGGGTGTGACTACTGTTTCTGTGGCTACGGCCCACTCTTGGTGACGCCGCACTGCGTTAAGACTGGACAGTCCAGAGCTTCCAGGTGCAGATGATCAGCTGGCGAGCAATACATGTTCTATCAAGATGTAGATCTGAACTGGATGTAGCTGCTTGCCGCCTTTCAGTATGGCGATTCACAGTTGAGTATTTTTTAAAGAACAAAATCCCATTTCAAAAAGACTACCGTGGCTTGCATTGTCTAGCACTTTTCGTGGGTATAGGCAAGGTACAAAGCACGGGGTGCCAAGGAGGGAAACCGTCGGAGCGTGCAGTCAATCCGGTCATACTCTGTTCTGGCTTTGGGCTGGAGAGGAGGGAGGAACAATGAGCGGGGGGTCGGGGATGCGCTGCCCACGGACAAGCGGCAAGCGGGGAAGACTGATGAAATGAGGCTCTACTCAAAGAAGGATGGACAAGGGCCAATGACGTGCCGTTTGTGCCATGGTCAACTGCATAGGTAGGCCTTTGCATCCCTACGTGTCGCGAGAAGCAGCCATCCATCTATTGCCTCGCTTAGAGGGGAATTCCTGTGTCTCCTTAGTCTTGAACCCCCACCTAGGGCACTACTTTTTCATGCATCAGCACCACCAACCATGTTCCAATGTCTCCATCCGGTATGGACATGTAAGCGCCGGAGGAGTCAGTCCACCTTTCCTCGTCAACCCTCGCCTCGGCGCCTAAGCGGAGATGTTCTACGATCCCAATATTCTTCCCTAGCTACCCCATGCAGATTGCAACAATGCATAGGCGACAAAGAGCATCTCCCAATATGCGGGCCGGTCTGGGCCCGTAGGGCTGCCGCTCACGGGATGGTGTTCCTTCGACAGTGTATGGCATCCTGCAAAGCGGATTTACCCATAGTCGACTATGCCGCCACATCCTCGTGCTTTCGATGGGCCCATGCGCCGCTGCCTCCCCTACTTTCTTGCGTCCGTCCGTGTGGCGTTCCTCCTCCTCGACCCGAGGCCCATATGGCAGGTTTGAGAGCGCGGCGGTTAGTGGCCGCAACATGAGTGACGAGCCTCATTTCTCGTCTCACTCGGGGGCACACATGACCCTTGCCTTTGAGATAACATTGCGGAACTGTAACTGCCCGCCGCTCTCATCCCCTCGCTTTATAATACCGGGGAAGGTGACGCAGCAAATCTCTCGCTCAGACAGGCTATCTTCGTCCTCGCCGCCGATGTCCTCCATGGTGGCCGGATCGAACATGATCTTCTGGTGGGGCAGTATTTCGGGCATCGTAACTTTGAACACAGCCTTCTGGACAACTAGCAGGCGTGATAGCTCAACAGCGCTGGTCACCAAGGCCCGGAGGCCTTGGTCGCGTGCCTCGGTGGATTTGAGATCTGTTAAGCTGTCGAATATTTCATTGATCTGCGATATTACCGCCTCGGTGACGCTGGCCGTCTCAGCTTGTAGCTTCTGGCCGGCTTCCTTCTTGAGCATACTGAGACTGAGAGACCGCCATTGATTGATGGGTCCGGGCGATTCGGCTGCGCAAGCGTGAGCCACCGTGCTCTGAGGACCGGGGGTTGGGTGACAGGGGGTAGTGGGCAACGTACCGAATGACGCCAGGAAGGTCTCTACCTGGGCGAACTGGCGGGCTTGATCGCTGGACAAGCCTACAAAGTATGCCTCGAATATCAATTCTACGAGGAGGCGCGAGACCATCGACTGGAGCAGGTTGATTTTCGAGGTCACAGCCAAGTCCTCATACATTGGGACGAGGCGCGCAACCTCGGCAAGGGTCGTCTCCGTAGCCTTTGTCAAATCTAGGCTGATCAGTAAACTTTGCCCCTTTTCCTCCCCCAAGGCGGCTGGGCCCCGCCGGGGATAACGTACCGAGCTTTGCCTTTCGGAAGTTCACAATGACCCAGTTCTGCAGGCCATTGCCCAGCCGTGCCATGCCCTCGCCGAATACCTCGTCGCTTGTCTGCGTCCCACCGTCGCTGCGGGTGCTCGTGCTCACCCACTCCTTCAGGCCCTTGACCTGCCCTCGCAGGTCACGGACCTCGTCGTCCTTGTCTCTGAGCTGCCGCCTCATGGCCTCCCAGCCGGCCTTGAGCTCGTCGCGTTCCCCCTCGCGCACCTCGACTTCGGCCCGCAACAGCCGTAGCTCCGTATCTGTACGCAAGAATTGCTGGTTCAGTGCACTGTGCTTGGCCTGCCAGAAGGCGGCTGTCTCGCTCTCGGTCGCGCTTAGTTTGTCAAGCTCGCGCTGGAACTCGCCCTCCATGATGCCCATCTCGCGCTCTAGATGAGCGATCCGCGCATCCTTCTCCTTCAGAAGGTGCTGCGTAGCCACGGCCGAAGGGGCCAGGCTGCCGCCGCCGTGACTGCTCGTGGGCCCAGCGCCGAGGCCCGAACCGGGGACGCCGCTCGCTGGACCGTCCTTGTTCGGGTTCGAGGTCGGCGGCGGCCCGCTGCTACTGCTGTTCGCGCGGCTTCGGCGCTCGTCGGGAGTCGGCGACGAGGCCCCGCTCCGGTTGAGGGCGGCGCGCGGTGGAGGCGCGATGACGCTTCCGCGGTGGTTGGCCGTGGAGGATGCAAGCGCACCCGCAGCTGAGCTCCTCACTATCCGAGAGGGCGAGCCGCTGCCGGTGGCGGGGCCACGACGCTTCTCTGGCGGAGGGTTCATGATCTTGCGCGACATGTAGTCGGGTAGTGTGGCTCGGGATCAGTACTGCGGTGCTCGCGCAGCTCGTTGTTTCACTGACTGCCTTGGCGGGTCGAAAACCTCTCGACTCAAACTCGGTGCGGGCGGTCTCTTGTGTGCGGCGGGGCCCCTCCCATGGTGGTCTTAAGATGGTCTCTGTCAGCGCCCGAGTCTGTGATTCTGGCTGCCTGAAGGGGGGGATGATTTGTTAATGGCGATAGGGTCGCGGCATTTGGGAGGGGGTCCTAGCTGTTGCCTCATTCGAGAGAAGGCTGCCTTCAGCTAGGCTATTTTTGCCCCTCAGCCTTGAGCGAGAAGGCGGAGCAGGCAGGTGCCAGTTCGTTGGCTGCGTCTTTGGAGTGGGCTGACGAGGCTCAGATACTTTTAGGTATCCTACCAGACGAATGGGTTAGAGATTGGTGGGGCTTTGGAACGTGGGGCCCGGGGTAGGACCGCCTAAGATGTCCCGGACTGGGACTCTAGCGATGTCTGGCTTCCTCGGCCGCTAGATAGCCGCTAAAAGAACCCCTGTAACCGAGCCAGTCCTAATAGCTTCCTAGATAAACGCGTGACCAACGACAGTTCACACTTCTGGAACTGTAGGGGATGCAGCGAGAATGGATCAAGCAAGCATGATGGGCGATAAAATCCACCCCGTCACTTTTAAACTTAGAATGCCCTCTCAAGGATGATGACGACGGCCTCGGGGCTCGTGTGGTTCCTGTGGCGGGAATTTCGGCATCGCTAGATGCTGCCTCAAACGGGCCAGGTTGCACGCCTTCTGCCTAGTCGTGGCCAGGCCAAGTCTGCTCTTGCTCCGGCCGGTTGCCCCGAGGAAACAACCGATGGACAAAGAAGATAACCCGCCCCTCCGGACATTATCTCCGCATGCACGAATCTGACAAGATGCTCATACATCGATCTCCTCCACCACCTCGTAAGCTTCCTCCTCGACGTCGCCCACGACCATCTTCTTCGCCCCCATCTTACATATCGCGATCTTCTCCACCGGCACGTCTTGCATCCATATCTGGTCCTCGTAGCGATCCAGGATGCCCCTGGCATCAATGGTCAGTCTCTCTGCCCTCCTTCCGCCCTTCTTTTTGTCCCGCCCGCCCTTGACATAGATGGTGTTCACGATGGTGGCATGGAGAAGCAGCGGTCGGGTTTCCTCCTCCATGAGCTCGGCCTTTTGGAACGCCCCGCGCAATCGCTCACAAAACGCATACAAAGTCCCCAGCTGGTCCGAAGGTGGTGCGTACAGGACCGCCGCCTTGGCCGCCGCCTGCATGGATTCGAGGCCGCGTAGGGTGATGGTAAGACGATCTGAAGTTCCGGCAACGCCGTTTGCAGAAGATGACTCTTTCGTGCCTAGCATCACCGGCGGTTTGACTGCTGCCAGTATCTCCCGTGGCTTGAGAGTCCGCAGCAACTCTTTAGCCCTCTCCAGACCGTCGCTCCTGGGGAAGCTGAAGACCCCAAGTGTGAGGTGCAGCGTCCCGACCGGCCGGACGGCATCTTCCGGGACACCAAAGCTGAGTGGACTGGTGACATCCGCGGAAAAGCTTGCTAGGCTCTGGTTGAGCTGCGGCCGCGAGACGGGTGTGACAAGTGGTATGCAGAGAAAATGGGTTGGTGCTGGCTTGGGCGGCATCTTGACAGACGGCTCCTCGCTGGGCTCGCGCGATGGGGGGTCAGCGAGATGACTGCACTTGGCGTCTTTGAGCAGCTGGTATTCGACCAAGAAAATCCCCGACCTCTATGATGTCGTCCCAGACGTTTTAACCTTGGTGTTCTGGATGCGGGCATCAGACGTGCTCAATGCAAGGTCTAGGCTGCCGCGCAACCTACCTGAAGCACCTTGTGCTCTTGTAAATTTGGACGAGTGCGAAGCGAGCCAATGGAAATCAGCAGCCGCTGAAGTGAAATCGATTAAACTCTCCTGGATCAAATGTATGATAGTGGAGAGGCGCAATATGGCATTGCGCATTCGTAGTACACCTGCTAGTAGGGCTGGAGAAAGAAGATGCCTGGTTCGGTTGAAAAGCCGACATCACGAGTGCGACAAGGGCGGTGCTTGGACCTTTTTTACTGGCCATCCCCGTTTACAGCGCAAAAAATACCCCTGACCCTAGAGGAAAAGGGGCTCGTATAAGTCCGTTGTCTAAGGTATTTGCCCCAACATCGGCGAAAATGGCAATTAAAAACTAGCACATAACTCTTCGCGACTATCACAGCTTGGATCGTGGTTTCCCCGACGCCATCATAGGCACTCTCCGGTCATTGCAATGGATGCAAGAGAGGTGATTGTATGTGTGGTAGAAAAGCGAAGGAAAGACTGGAAAAGCTAACGCACAAAGCAAATGACCGAAAATGCTATGATATTCATGTAGTGTGAAAGTTTTGCGAAGCAAAATAACCATTCCTCTTTCCAGGTTAAGATGGATAACGTTTCCCCTGTCCCATCTTCCGTCTCCTACCTTGCCATACCAAGTCTCTTGCCGCGGATTCCAACCGTCGCTCAAGTCCCGCAGTTTGTAACAGCGTTCGCGCTTATCCTAGTACCAGCCCTGGTACCATGGTTGACGAGATAACGCCCGCCATGAGGCAAGAAGTCGTAAATGTCGAGAGTTTCGGCTCTGGAACCCCCTTCCTTTGTTTGAATCCTTCGCTTCGTCCTCTACTCTAAGGTATCGTTAAGGCCATCCCAAGACAGCGGTCCATCTTGGGTGCCGGCCCAACTCCCCAGAACCACGTGGTCGTCAGAGGCGACGGCACCCCGTAAGCACAACTAGGCCTCGCCAAAGAAAGTCTTCATTTGCTTTTCCAGCGACTCCTTGTCGGTCTTGACCGCTTTCAAGGCATCGGCGATCTTCTGAAGGCAGACGTTCTCGTCAGGCTCCGGCGACCCGTCAAGAGTCAACTTCTTGCCGTACTGCTGAATCACTTGGCAGCTGTCTCGAATCTTGTTAAACCCGAGGGTTGCAGAAGACCCCTTCAGGAAGTGTCCTCTATTAGATAGCTCTTCGAGGTCCTTCTCGGCTCTGTGCATAGAGGAGAGTGGTCAGTTTCTGCTGGCGGAATCTAGGCGTAGCAGGTAGCGTAGTATACTGAGCGGCAGGGCAACCAGTGATGGGGGGGAGAGGAGGGGGAGGGGAGATAGCAGAGAGCCGGGAGCATGGAAAAGACAAAGACACGGGTGGACAAATGCCAAAGGATTTCAACAGACAGGCTGGGGCTTAACTCACAGGGCCTTGTCCATCTGAGCGAAGGTGTCGTCGGCTTGCTCAAAGAACTTGAGAACCAGAGGCTTGCTGAAGTCGCGGTCCTCCTCGTTGTCGTCCATCTCGAGGATCTGGGAAAAGATCCCATTGTCGACGGCGTCGCCAAAGTCGGCCATGGTGGTCGAGGAGCCTTCGTCGGTCTAGGGCACAATGGCGGCTGCAGTTAGCCTTAGCTAGCGCGAGGAGGGGAAACAAAAGGCCACAGCAGAGGGCCCCGGGGGTCACAAACTCTATCGTCATCATCGGCCATGTTGAAGCGGTCGAACGTGTGTGTTGGGCCCTCGCCAGCACACTTGCGAGGCAGAAAAGGGGCGATGGCTGGGGGGCAGCCGAACAAGGAGGGAAGCAACTGCAGGGGCCAGGCTGTGCGTGCCCAACACCCTTTTTGAGGGTTATGTAGGTGGCCGCCCCGGCACAGAGGTAGGTATGTAGGTAAGGAGTTAAGGAGGGTACGGGGATGCGTGGGACCACCCACTTGGAGCCTAGGCGGAGGAGAGGGGGGGGGGGAGGGGGTGATGGAGTGCGAATATGAAAGGGCTTACAGCAAGTAGCCGAGGAGTGCGCGGGCGTGGTCAAAACGGAGGAGCACGGCGCCACCACGCGGTAAGCCGGAGGACGTCGAGCAAGAGAGCGGTCCGGTGAGGGTACGGAGAAAAGAAACACGCAAGGTATCCTTCGAGATTTCTTTTCTTTTGTGCGACAGGTTTGCGCCGGAGCAGTGCGGCACTTGTGGGGTCTGAGCTAGGTTAGCACTGGGAGCTATGCGTCTCGGGACGGCCAGAGAGCATGTACATAGTTGCTAGCGGTGATGGATGTTGTTAGAGGGGACTTGATGACGACAAGGCAAAGAGTGGTTTCCCAGAACGGGTGGTGTAAGATTAGAATGGGCTCAACCGCTCCCCGGAGGACTAATTTTTGGCAGCGGGTCGGGCAGGGAAAGTCAGGGGAGGAGCAGGCGGAGGCTTGAGAAGAGAGAGGGGGGGAGGTAGCGACGCGCGAGGACACCGTCAGGGAAGGCTGATGGTGTCTCCAATCGTCTAGGAGGGGGGGGGGGGGGGGGGGGGGGGGACGCTGGTGGGAGATTGTGAGCGTGGGAGGAGTGGGGAGGCTGTCGAGATGGAAAGTCAACCTCAACCTGACTTGCCTCGATTTGTGCAGGCGGACCTGCGACGTGCTTGACAAAGGAGGCGACCGTAAATCGCGATCGGGACAACGGTGGGCCACAGCACTCGCCAAGAAAGGTTGCGGTGGAATTGCGACTGCACGAATCGAATCCACAAGCAGTTCCAGTGTATATAAAATGAAATGTGGTTCTTCAAGCGTGCTGTCCCGCTCTTTCTAGAGGATGAAAGTGAAGCGCCGGCTATGTTTTTTTTTTTTTTTTTTGGAGGAGAGGGGGGAGTTTGTTCCCTGTTCCACGTTGCTCGTGACCCTGGACGGAGGACGGTCGAGTCGGCTCTGTCATCCACAGCAGGCTGATTCAGAGTGCCGCCCCCCGAAACCATCCCACAGTAATCAGACTTGACACGCAAGCGCTGCCCGTCCAGTTCGGCCTGGCGAGCCTGGCTGGCTGGCAAAGAGAGTGTGTGCCTCCTCGTTCGTACCTCAGCGTCCGTAAACTCTCTGGATGGAGCCCTCCGTTTGCTCATGCGCTCAGCGTTTGCCAGACTTTGGGAGGGGAAGGCAGAACGGTGGTTCCTGCCACCAAGCTGAAATGATGCTAGTGGCCACCCCCGCCCCCACTGCTCAAGCAATCTTCACATCCCATCCAGAGCCGTGTTGCCGTTAGTTTTGGAAATTTTACTCGCGTTGTCCACCCGGCGCTCCGCCGGACCCTGCTAGAGCCGACTGCTTGGGAAGGCTCGTGGCGCCCTCAGGGCACGACTTGTTGGCACTGCAGTACGTGCAGAGCTGCAGAACGGATCCGGCCTCACCTTTTCGCTATCGCAAGGACGTGACCGTCTGACCTACGTACGGGCCAGTGGCTCGCTGCATCGCCGATACTCAGCACGCAAGGGGTGCCATCCAGGTTCCGATCCCCTGCTCGAACCTGATGGACGATGGGTTAGGTCTGCTCGAGTGCTACGGCATGTAGACATGATCGACAGTGTGGCACTCCACAAGCTCCTTCCGCCTTCCTAGACTTGATCTCGAAGCTTCCGAGGTCGCCAACTTCCTAGCTGAAGCAGGAGGGGCCAAGACATCGGCATCCCGCCACCCCTCCCCCCCTTTCCCCACGCCTTCCTCCCCGACCTCGCCGCCGTCCGTCCGTCCGATGTCGAGCACGCCTCCCGTCTAATCAGCTACGTGGTCGGAGATCCGGCACAGCAAGTGACGCAGAGCAGACATGAATGACATAATGGTCGGCTTGACAACTTCCGGATCGACTCGAGCCCACGCCGTGTACTTTAGACTATCTGATCTCACTGCCTTTGATCAGCCAAGTCATACCGTCACAGAGCAGACCGCATAAACGGGGTCATCTAGCTGTCGAGATACCAAACGATCTCGCCTATTGGCTACTGCTGCTGTCGCGGCACAGAAGCTCTGAAGGAGGACGACGGGGAAGGAAGCAAGCAAAGTACAAGGCTCCTGGCTGCTTGGGCAACCTTGAGCACCGGCCTCGTAGCCTCAATAGTATCACTCTTCCGCCTCGCGGCAACGAGCAAAGGAAGCTAAATGCAGGGTCCTGCGTGCGATCAGGATGTCTTATATCAGATTCTTCTCGGCCGGCACTCCCCGCGGCTCCCCGACCCCGGAAGCTTGAGTTGACCAGATCCGTGCTTGGTCCCCAGGGGAGGGGTACAGGATGGTACAGTACAGGATGCGACAGCCTTTCGACGGGACTGTCATTGCGCGGACGGATCCGGCTAATTTCTGCAGGCCACGCCTCGCCTGGAATGGAACCTGCCAGGGACAGTCACCAGAGGCGACCTGCATCGTCCTGGAGGACCCTGACTTACAGATTGGCAGCACTACGCGTGCTCGTGCGCCGGAGAGGTCGACGCTGCAGGCTACGCTTGGGGTTAGTCGCCGCAGTGTTTGCAGTTGCCGGCGCTGGGCCCCTCGTCGCGCTGGTAGCTGGTTGGGTCCCGGATGGAGACTTGGGTCCTTCGGACAGCGACGTTACTGGATACCCCATAGTTGGGCGGAGGACCTGTACAGTCTAACTCTGTGCATTCGCCTCGGAGGGAGGGGGGGCATGCCACATCTCTTCTTCGAGAAGCACCAGCCGGCGCCAGCGGCGTGAGGGGTCTTTGGCGGAGACCCCGCCATTCCCGTTGCGGTGTTAAGCTCACCCGAGCTCGCTGCCCTTTTCATCATTCCGTGCGGATAGTGGGCCCCCATGTACGTCCATCTTTTTTTCCCACGTCATACCGCCAAAACATCGTCATAGGTTGCACCACCGCTGCATGGACATGGGTGCTAGCTTTGTCCCCTTGTCTGATTGGCTCCCGCCGCTCGCGAAGTCTCTTTCGGATTGACGGCCTCTCTCGAGACATCGACAGCACGTCCCTGGCCCGGTGCTGTGCCCTGGATGCCGACCGGTCAACTCGGTAGGCATCCCCGCGGCCGAGTCGAGGGCTTTTGGCGCTCATGGGGGTCTCGGGACTGGCTGCGTCGCCTTCCCTATTGGGGTGCTGGAACCCAATACATGCTACCTCAGCGGCGCCCCCCCCGGCCGCCGCATCTCGATGGTAAGGGTGGCTAATCCTGCCAGAGGCCTTTGTGGAATGGGCAGGGACGGGAGGGGCAGGGTCGACAGTAAAGCGGCCGAAAATGAGGAGACAGACGCCCGGCGAATATCGATTCTGACTCGAGCTGAAAATCGGATATCGGCACACCTGGACCCTGTCCGGGTGCCACAAATCCCCAGTCTGGTTCACAAACCCCCCAACCACCCCCCTTTGGTTGGCACCAGGCTCTCTGAAATGGCGCCTTGGCCATGCCCAGTCGGTTCTTAGTCCTTTCATATTATCTAGCAAGCATTAAATAATACCACTTTGGTGGAAATGGAGCACTCGCTAGATGCTACTGCTGCTGTCGCTCGCTGTCCAGATGAGCGAGAGCGTGCCAAGCCCAGCCCGCTGGTCTTGGGACGGAACCATCATGGAAGGCAGTACCATGGATTAAAGCCACGCAATCAGCACCTCGAATCCTCTACTTTTGTTTTATTCCCCTCTCCGTTACCGCTTATGCGCTGATCGAGCCTCTTAGCGCCTCTAGGATCGTTGTATCAATACTAGTGCTAGTCGCCGAGCAGGTCGGGGAAGAGCTGGCATCTCACACT
Organism: Thozetella sp. PMI_491; assembly: GCA_021432635.1. NCBI lineage: Eukaryota > Fungi > Ascomycota > Sordariomycetes > Chaetosphaeriales > Chaetosphaeriaceae > Thozetella > Thozetella sp. PMI_491. Next base: position 320,424 of record MU270049.1, read on the forward strand.
AGGGCAACGCAGTACCCTCGCATCGGGAGGGTCTCCTTCGGTGAGACCATATGGGCCCATCCTGCCCCTCGTGTCTTGCTCCCCGGCAAGCAGCAACGGGGTCGAGCGAGCGCCTCATCTTCTAGCGAGCGACGAAGAAGCAGCGTGGAAATGCAGTCAAGACATGTGCCCATACTCCCGGGAGAGACCTTCTCGGGCTGAGACCACTGTTCCGGGAGCTGAAGGCTGTCGTGAGGTCACGCAAACGATAGCCCGCATTTTCCGTACCGAAAGCCTCGCCGAGCAAGCCATTCCTTGCCTACAGAAAACCCAAGGCCATTCTAGCAACGGCCTCTCGCACTTCGCATTCACCCCGAGCAGAGAGAGTGAGACAGAATGACCCGCAGGCCGGGCCGGAGGGGTGAGCGAGGCAACGGCACAGGAGTGCCAAGCCCTATCAGTGGCCCTTACGAAGTAGTGAACCATTCGTCTAGGGATATGGGAAGGCGGATATGAGAGACACATGGTCTGCAGAAGCTGGCCGGCTCTACTGGAGGGGAGTCGTCCAGGAGCGGCCTATATTAGGATGATTACATTTGAGCCTCGAGTGATCGACACCGCTATAATCCCATCCACCCCGTAATGCCGGGCCAGGTTCTGCAGGCCTCAGCGACCCGAATGCGCAAGGGATGTCACCAGAGCTGCGACGGCTACCACCTTCTCCTTGTTGCCCGCAACCCTTGCGTGCGGTCCGGGGCGGCCTTCACCGTTTCCCTTATCACGCTGCTGGGGGTTTGGGAAGACCACCGCCCAAAAAAATCCCGCCGAACCTGCATGCAAACTGCATAGTAACGATCGCAAAACCTGTTTTTGAGCCCGTTCCCACCACTCGTTTCTCCCCACCGACCACGCCCGGGCCTATCACGACGGGGGCCAGGGCTTCACCCCGATGCGCTTTGGCTAAATATGCCTAGGCGATGTCTCTAGCCTTTTGATGCTAGAACCTTCCGTAGAGTCTGGAGTGGTGCTTCCATCGTGAGGTCCACGAGTCCTATGCCTCGCTTGCCCGAGGAAGGATGGGCGCCGGTGAAAAGAAGATGTCACGTGAATAGGTTGATCACTTTCAACCTCTCCCGGGAGCCACCGCCGACCTAGCCAGTAAGCGGAGGCGGGGGGAGAAGCGGCACAAGGATGGCAGCAATTGTGTGACGACCAGATTGCGCCAGACTCAGCCGCTGGGATGCCTGGGAAGGGGGGTGCGTCCACGGCCGGGAAAGTGCGTCAGGAGGGTCGACTGACAGGGAAATCTCATGCGCACATCCCGCCGACCATGTGCATTAGCACAGGGTCCAGAAGCTCGGAGACCTTCGTGGAGGCTCTCGGCATTTGCCTTCCAACAGGAGCATAACGGAGGGTCCATGTAGCCCGTACGGTGGCCGTTGGCGTCTGTTAGAGGAGTACCTTGGATGCCACGCTCAACAGCCAGGCTGCGTCCTGCCAACCCCCCTCGTCGGCTTTCGGCGGCGGCATGCGCTCCTCGACTAGTGTCGTGACTCCTTCGAAGTGGCGGGTACTCGATCGTCTCCGCTCCTCGACCGCTTCCTCCACCTCTCCGTCCGACTCCTCCTCGTTCTCAGTCTCTTCGACCGAGAGCAGCTGGAGGCCCCAGACGTTGCCGAACCACGACGACACCTGCCCTCGCTTGACCAGCCGCCGAACATGCGCCTCGTCTTCCATACTCGTGTCCTCAAGTTCTAGCCTCTCCAGTTTCTCGTCCAGGTTGACAAAGTCTGGGCCTGCGATGTAGTCGGACTCGCCTGCGCCGCCACTGGGCGGGAAGTAGCCATCCATCGACCGCCGCTCCGCCGGCGTTATGACCTGGCTCCGACTGCCATAGCGGCTGTGCGGTGGTGACGACCCGTTCTCGTCGAACACGGCCGCCAGGCTGCCCCGCCGGCTGGCATTCCGGCTCGCCATCTCGCGCGCCCGCGCCAGCTCCTGGTCGATCGCTTCCTCCTCGGGATCCTTCATCCCGGCGAGGCTGGTCGAGCTCTCCCGCGACACCAACCACGACTGCCCCTTGTATTCGCGCGTCTCGGTGCTTATCAGTGCACCAGCGCGGAGCAGCCAATCGGTGTCGCTGCTGTCCCGCCCAAGTACAGCGTCGTCTCGGCGGCGCCGGCTGCTGCTCGGCGATACGTTGCCCGTGGTGCGGCGTCCATTTGAGGCGAGCTGCGTGGCGGACTTGCTCTTAGGCAGCGATGACCGGGGCGTGGATGAGCCACGAGCGCGGGAGCCAGACCGCGAGGGAGCCGGGGAGCGGGAGAGCAGCCGGGGCGTGGTTGGGGCGGACTTGCCCTGGAGGTATGAGGTGCTTCGGATCGGGCCGGACAGGGCGTCAGGGAGCTCGTCAGGGTCGCCGAGCGGGAGCTTAGAGGTGAGCGGGGCAAGTGAGAGATGGTTGAGATTGGTAGTTGAGCGGTTCTTCCGCCGGGAGGCGTGGGCGTTATACGCAACATCCATGGTGCTCGTCAAAATTCGGCGGGCCCCAACGAATCGGGTCTGGAGTTGGCTCGGGGCAGGGGCAGCTCTCAATAATGCCGCGAACAGAGCAGCTTGTCGAGCCCAATCAAGGCAACGGAGGCGGTGTGTAGCCTTTAAGCGTCTCTTGGATGCGCGTTGGGATTCTTGGGCTCGACCCGTGCATGCAAAAGCGCAGGCAGGATGGAATGATATCGCGTGTTGAGGATCGTTCCGATCTCGAAGGAAGGGGAGAATGGGTCCCAACCACTGTTAGTAGGCCGAGAAGGGGGGGGGTTCGGAAAACTCTGGGGCAAGCTGCAGTAATGGACAGGCCTGGCCCGGGCGCATGTCTGCCGAGGAGACGCGACGTAGCCGTGTAAGCCGTGATTTGACCAACGATCTGCGAATGAGTGGGGTCGCCCCAACGCCACCTCCTCCTACGACAGGGCGAGCCCTCTTAGGCCAGAACTGCAGCTACACACTCTCGAGCCACTCAAGGACGACTAAGCAGCTCCGACAGGCAAGCAGGCGTCCCGGGCGGTGAGACCGACTCGGCTTTTGCTGCCATTTTGCTGCCAACATTGCAGATTGAGCAGACAGGTCAATTGCAGGTGAAGGCACCCAAACAAGCCAAAGGCACCGTGGACGGCGGCGACACCAGGGAAGAAAAGATCCTCGCCACTTTGTGCTAGTTTTCTTGCTGCAAGCCCTCCCCCCCAGTGCTTTCTGAACCTACCAAACTTGGCAGTTTTTAGTTTCTTTTTTGCCGCTCGTCCAGTTCAGCCCCTGGGAGGTTGCATCTGCGGGTGTTAAAAAAAAAAAAAAAGGTCCACGACCTCGGGAACCCACTAAAGCTTGTGATCCGAGGTCCCTTCTCGGCTGCACGCATCTGCACGAGAAGACTTGGAGTTTTAGGACCCCTCACGCACTCGATCGGCAAGATGCGGAACCTGCGGTGCGTTCGACATCGGCAGTCCCGAGCAGACGCCGAAATTACGGCCGCATGCTGGGATGCCGCCAACGACGAGGTGCTTGTGACTCACGGCCCGACCGAACAGAACCCTCGGATAGAGCTGGTGAGAATCGGAGACGATGTGGCGACGAGCACACTGTTTGTGTTTTCTTTCGCCCCTTTCTGGCTAGGGACCATGTTTCGCTGACTGAGGATCTGGTAGTCAGCAAAAGTCGGTTGCATCCTGGGATGCACTTAGTCCCAACCCGGACTTGGCTGTCGACCGCGTTGTAAGCCTGCACCACTTCAGTGATGCCCTCACCACCTGTGTTGTGCTCGCCGGGGGCGACATCGTGATCGTCCGGGAGCAGCAGGACTTTGCGTCCTCGGATGGAGCCCATGTCGAGATCGTAGGCTCCATCGATGCTGGGATCACGACGGCTCAGTGGTCGCCTGATGAGGAGGTGCTCGTCATCACGACGACCGCCGGCACCGTCGTCTTCATGAGCCGCAGCTTCGATGGGATTGGGGAGGCGACCATGACGGCCGAGGACCTCAAGCTCTCCAAGCACGTCACAGTCGGCTGGGGCAAGAAGGAGACACAGTTCCAGGGGAAGGGTGCAAAGGCCAAAGCCCTTCGAGATCCGACAATACCGGAGAAGGTTGACGAAGGAGCCTCAAGTCCCAATGACGACGGGCGGACGACTGTCAGCTGGCGGGGAGATGGCGCTTACGTCGCAATAAACGCCATCGAGGCAGCAGCGAGGAGAGTCGTCCGCATCTACACCAGAGAAGGTGTGCTGGATTCTGTCACGGAGCCAGTCGACGGCCTTGAAGGGAGTCTGAGCTGGCGGCCCGCTGGGAACCTCATGGCCGCTATCCAGCGTCTCCCGGGGAGGATTGACGTTGTGTTCTTTGAGAGGAATGGACTTCGCCATGGCCAATTCACTCTCCGCATCCCCAATGACTCTCGAGCGGCTACCGAAGACGTTGGCCTCGAGTGGAACTCGGACTCCACGGTGCTTGCAGTGAGCCTCCGAGATAGGGTCCAGTTGTGGACGATGGGAAATTACCACTGGTATCTAAAGCAAGAGATTCTCTGTGGTGAACAGAGACCACATATCAAGTGGCACCCAGAGAAAGCTCTTCAGCTCTCCGTAGCCACTTCGAGTAAGCTAGCCGCAACTCTCTTGGGCCCAAAGTATTTCTGCTAATGACGCGATAGGTAAACTCGTTCTTAGAGAATACATCCTGGCGGTGACCAGAGGACCTACGATACCGCCGCACGACTATGGAGTTGTTGCGGTCATTGACGGACAGTTTGCCAAGATCACTCCTTTGCGACAAGCCAATGTGCCTCCGCCCATGGCGCTCTTTGAAGTTGAGGTCGAGTCAAGTATCGTCGATATCGCGTTCCAGGATGACAATTCGCAAATGGCCATCCTCCACAACCACGGTGTCCAGATTTATTCCTTTGACATCAATGGACCTCGCCTGTCCCCGCCAGGGGCTGGTAAGAGCATCGCTTTTGAAAAGAGTGAGGCCGAACTGTACGATGAGGCTGTCCTCCAGGCCAGCTTCTCGGGCGACTCCACAGTCTTGATCTTGGAGGGTGGTCAGGAAACCTGGTTGCGTCGTATCGACTTTGAATCAGGCGCGAGTAACTCGAAGACTCCTGCTAATGGCATCACAAGCTTTATCACGGCTCATGGGCTCCCAGGTAGGAAGCACATAGCTCAAGATTCGACGGGGAGGCTTTCCTACGACTCAGGAGATAATCAAGATGCTCTCACGGAGAAGCTTTCTACCTTCCTGCCTTGGGCGGAGGCTGTTTCACACGCCGGAGAGCTCCTCACGTTTGGACTCTCTAGGAATGGGCACTTGTATGCCAATTCTCGGCAACTGGCAAAAAACACCACTTCCTTCGTCCTCACCTTGGATCATCTCATCTTCACCACCACTAATCATCTTGTCAAGTTTGTCCACCTGGCCAGCCCCGAAGGTAAGTCTACGAAACCGACTTGACCCACTTTGCTACATGTACTGACTGCTGACATTGACAGAGCTCGAGGTCCCGCTGGATGATCCGGAGAACGACGAGCGCTGCAGAAGCCTCGAGCGTGGTGCAAGGCTAGTCACGGCCATGCCCACGAACATGAATCTTGTTCTACAGATGCCGAGAGGCAACCTCGAGACGATATTCCCTAGAGCGATGGTGTTGGCTGGCATCAGGCAGCTCATCGATGACAAGAACTACCAAAGGGCGTTCTCGTACTGCCGAACCCAGAGAGTAGACATGAACATACTCTGCGACTACCAGCCTGAACAGTTCCTGTCCAACGTGGGCCTGTTCTTGAAGCAACTTGAAGATGCGACTTACATAGACTTGTTCATCTCATCCCTCAAAGAAGAGGATGTCACGCAGACGATGTACAAAGACACCAAGCGTGGCAGGCTTCAGGCCGAACTCCCGCCTCAAACAGCCAACCAGCCAACGACAGCCCTCTCCGCCACACAAAAAGTCTCGAAAGTCAACACGATATGCGATGCAATACTCAAAAGCCTCCATACGCAGAAGAATGCCAATCTCCAAAACATCATCACGGCGAATGTCTGTAAGAATCCGCCGGCATTGGAGGACGGTCTCCTCGTCGTCGCCGAGCTCATGCAGGAAAATGAGACTCTTGCGGAGCGGGCAGTAGAGCACATCTGCTTCTTGGTCGACGTTAATCAGCTGTATGACCACGCGATAGGGCTTTATAACCTGGACCTCGCGCTCTTGGTTGCTCAGCAATCCCAGAGAGACCCCCGAGAGTATCTTCCGTTTATACAGAACCTCCATCAGCTCCCCGACTTGCGGCGCCGTTTCGCCATCGACGACCACCTCGAGCGCAGAGAAAAGGCTCTCGAGCACCTGAAATCCCTCGACGTGTTTGACGAGTTCCAAAACTACACCACAAGGCATAGTCTGTACCAGGTCGCTCTCGGTCTCTATAGGTACGATGAGCAACGCCACAACACATTAACTGGCCTCTACGCCGAGTATCTAGAAGCTACATCCAAATTCCGAGAGGCGGGGCTGGCGTATGAGTTCCTAGCAAACTACCCCCGCGCAACTGCGTGCTATCGCGCCGCTGGTGCCACATGCTGGCAGGAATGCCTTTTCGCCGCACAGCAACAGTCACCGTCTCTCTCGGTCGCCGCCTTCGGGGACCTCGCCACGGCACTTGCAGACGCCCTGTACGAGGCCAAGGACTACGCTTCCGCGGCCACCATCCACCTTGAATATCTCGCCTCCCCTGAGACTGCCATCCGCTGCTTCTGTAAGGGCTCCTTCTTTGCGGACGCTTTCCGGCTCGTCGCGCGGCACAACCGTCCCGAACTACTCGAGTCCACCGTCGACCCCTGCTTGACTGAGGCGCTTTCAAGCACCACCGAGTTCCTCGCCGAGTGCAAAGCACAGCTCAAGGCCCAGGTACCTCGCATCGCGGAGCTGCGCCGTCGAGCGATCGAGGACCCGCTCGCATTCTACGAGGGCGAGCGGCCATGGGGTCACAGCGCGGGCGATGTACCGGATGACGTTTCCATCGCGGCGTCGTCGCGGCTCAGCACTGGCGGTAGCCTCTTCACGAGATACACCAACAAGGGCGGGGGGAGTGTGGGCACGATCGGTAGCAACGTGTCCCGAGCGACGAGCAAGAAGCGGGCGAGGGAGGAGAAGAAGCGCGCACGTGGCCGCAAGGGCACCGTCTATGAGGAGGAGTATCTCGTCAGCAGCGTCCGCCGGCTCGTGGAGCGCGTCGAGAGCACCAATGCAGACATCGAGAAGCTCGTGTTCGCGCTGGCTCGGCGGAGTATGGGCGAACGGGCGCGGGCCGTCGAGGCGCTGACCGCCGAGGTCGTAGAGCTCTGCAAGGTCGCCGTGGCTGACGTGTGGCAACCTACACGGGCCCAGGAGGGATCTGGCGGGCAGATCGGGCCAGGCAGCGAGGGCGAGGCTGCGCTGTACGGCTATCGGCCGACCGGTGGTGATGCAGTTCTGCAGGAGAGTCTCGAGGCGCGGACGGCGCGCAAGGAGCCTCCGCCGTTAAAGGAATTTGCTAGGCTGTCGTTGCTCGGATGATGCGCAGACGGACGGCCGTTGTGATGGGGAACTAGCGAATAGGGGGCTCCATTACAGCAGGCGATTTTGGGCTCCTCCTTCTGCCTGCATAGAAAAGGACACAGGGAATATGCACGGAAGGGGTAGCATGGAAGAAAGCCCATATATTTCTTCGTATACACGCTACTTGACGTCGGCAGCCGCCTGACCTGCAACGCATAATGGTGCCATGAGCAGAAGTCTGAATTGACCCCTCGGTTACAAGTGAGGATCTTGGAGAAACGATGACGGCAGTCACTCTCTCCCGGAGCGACTGCAGTGGTAGAGTCCTCAGTATAGCGTAGGACCCCAGCATAGTCCTGTAGCGGAATCAAGGAGCACCCTGCAATGCTGCAGCTGCCCTCTTAACCTAGGGACCGAGAACCCAGACTTCAACATTGCAAGGTGTCCTCCGCTCCACCTTGGCCTAGGTGACTCCGTTGCAGCCTTGCCCGGATATTCTACAAGTCTGGTGCCTAGAGTCAGCCGAGGAGACTAGAACCGTGTCCTCATTGCCAATCGCCTTGGCAGCTCCGCCATCTCTCGGGGATAGCATTTTAAGGACTTCGTACCAACCAACTCCTGGGGATTTGAGGTCCTAGGTCAGACGGCGTGGGCGGCCTAGGCTCACGGGTGGAGACTGGGGCAAGACGTGTGGGAGAAGGCACATTATACTTTGTCTTTCATGGCCTGCTGTGGCACAGGTACCTGGTATATACAACAAGGTAGGTAGGTGGTGGTACAGAGTCTCGGTGATATACAACGACGTGCTAGGTCTATGATGGTGAAGACCGGCTTCCAGGCTCGCCGTCCTGATCCAGTGACAACTGCTCCACAGCACTCTCCAGGCTCGCGGCGTCCGCAGCAGCCGCACTTTCTTCGGCGGCCACCGACAGCGCTGCCCAGGTTTTGGTGGGGATCCGGGTCTTGTTCTCGGCAATAATGCGACCCACCTTCTCGAGCATCTCGTCCGTGAGCACGGGCTGGCCCAGCGCCCGCCGCCTCTCCCGCTCGAGCCGGTTAAGCTCCTGGAGAGGGGTGAGCATCGTCTTGCCGCTGGCGAGGCGTGCCTTCTTTTCGGCCTCTTCGGCCTCCTTCTGCGCGATGTACTCCTCGGTGTGGCGGGTACGGAACTTGCTGTACTGGTTGCGCAGCTCGTCGACCACGGTTTCGGGCATGGGCGGGCGCAGCAAGGTCGGGACGAAGGTCTTTTCCTCAACCTCGATCCGCAGCGTGTCGCCTTCGTGGTCCTCCTTCTTGACCGGCGCTTGCTGGGGCCAGGGGATCTTGACATTGAGCCCCGGCACCATGCGCTGCCAGGCAGAGCGCCTGGAAATGCGGTCGTGCGTGATGTTGATCGGCCGCAGCTCGCGGATTATGACGTCCTTGGCGGTGTTGGTGGCCGGGTCGCGTATAGGATGGACCAGGCGAACGGCAGAGATGGGGATAGGGCTGTTGAAAGGCATAACGGGCTTGACCTCATCGTCCACGAGGAAGGCAGGCATGGTGACATTGGTCTAGTTCGGGAGAGGGAGGAGAACGTCAGCCATAATGGATTCCTCCTCGATTGGCCGTCAGGCGGGGAGGCAGGGGGGCTGAACCTACCACGAAGTGCGACTTGAGTGACACGCAGGCGCTTTGCAAGTTGATGTCTTCTATCTCGCCGATCTGGTTCTTGTAGGCGCCCTCGAGGACCACCACTCGGTCTCCCTGGGCAATGCAGATGTTCTGTAGGCCGCCTGCCCACTTGCACCGGGCCTCCTTCTCGGCCTTGGTGAGCTCGTAGTCCTGGCGGAAGCGTGACGCCGACACGCTGCCCCAGTAAACGTCGTTCTTGTCGAGCAGGCTGACGTCGCGGCGCGGTGCCAGCGGGCCGAGCTCCCAGTCTTCATGGCGGGCCTTGATAGCGAGCCGCATCTGCTCGCCAACTTCGCGTCGGAGGGCCTGCTTGCGCGATATGCGGTCCCATTTCGTATCCGACGTCCACTTCAGCCTCTCCATCTTCTTCGCCCGGCGCGCGACCTGGCGCTCGGCCATGCGCGTCCTCCGGAGAAGTTTGTCCATGGCGGCGGCGAGTATGGACAAGGCAGAGATTGGGCTGCCAACGAAGGGCCTTCTCGGGTTGTAAGGGGGGGGATTGGAAGCTCTCTCGTGACCTTGAGCGAAGCCTTCTCTGCACCTGGAGCCAAAATCTCGAAAACACGTCGGAAAATTTGCGGCCGATAAGCCGATTGTGTCTTGGCGTGCATGCCATGCTCTGCTGCTGCTCCGCTGCTCTCTCTGCCCGGCGGCGGCTCGCCAGGGTTTATGGCATGGTCCGTGCTGTGCTCCTCCCACGGTCCCCAGTTCCCAGGACCCCCCGGTCTTAACTTGTCTCGTACGAGCAACTGGGAAGAGGCGGTCTGCTGGAGTCGAGATTAGGACTCAGTAATTATGGGCCACAAGCAAGCAATAAAGCAGGCTCCCGATGCGCAATGCGCCATGCTTTATTTAGATTTCTATGTAGGCAAGAGTTTTTGGATGAAACGGGTGTTAGTGCAATCGTCGCTCATTGTATGTATCAGAGGCCTCTAAAATTACTCCTAGTCGGTCCTGGGTGCCTATCTGTAACGGACGGACAGGCAAATGACGGGAGCATCACTCCCAAGAAGGCGTGTGTGCCAAGGACGAGCAGTCGCTGCGCTGGCGGGAGTCGACCCGGCACGGGCGTTCCTCCCCGCAGCCAGTCGCGCTGACGCTCGTCGTCCGAAGAAGCTACATGCCGAGAGGCCAAGGCCAAGGCGGCCCCCATTGACTGGCTGTCGTCCGACAGAACAGTAGCCCCTCCCCGCGAAGGGGCAAGCGGCCCGACGATGTCTGATCAACAGCTGCCTCGCCGGCTTCCCTCTCGCCCTTCTCGCCGCTTCTCGCCCTTCTCGCCGCTTCTCGCCCATCTCGCCCATATCGCCCTTCTCAACCTCTTCCCCCCAGTGGCCTGCTGCAACTTTGCCAGCCTGTGAGTCCATGACGCCCACGAACGCCCCCAGATTCGGGGGCCCAATCAGGATCGTGGGGGAGGTGCATCTGTCCCTCTTTAAGGCTGAGCCAGCTGGGCAGGTTCGCATGCCGGGTGAGGTGTCCAGGCCATGCGGCTCTTTGTGAGTGCGTGCATCGGGCATCTACAGGCGGGCGAGCCGCCCGTGCCATGAAGTCCTACTTCATGACTAAGGTGCGCCTAGGACTTTGGGGTGGGGCGCTAGGGCCCACTGTGACACCCTCTTCCGCGGCCAAGCCTGGTGGAGTGGCGCGGCGCGCGGGTCTGAAGGCTGGCGAGGCTGGAGCTCTCCGGGGGAGAGGGAAGAGGACGAAAAGAGAGAGACGACGACGGACTGCTGCCCACGCCCGCGCCCACACGCGCCGCTCATGTCAGGTCAGCAAAGCCCGCCTCGGCCAGACTCCAAGGGGAAGAAAAGGGGGGAGAGGGAAGGGGGGGCGTGTCGGCATTGGACGAGGCACACCCTGGGACGGTCGGCCAGATCGGCGCAAGCAGCAGGCCACGCCAGCCAACCGGCCAGCCGGGAGTCTTCCCAATAATCGGGCTCCCGCAACAGGAACCAATTCGATCCGTGCGGCGTGACGGGACGCCATGTCGGGCTTGTCGGGCTACCTTGGTACCTATATATTATGGTTCGCGGGCTCCCCCCATACGAGGTGGACCCCCTGAATGATGACGTTGGCCACTTCCCCCTTTGCCTGTTCCTACATAGGTGGTAGCGGCTAGGCCCTAGCAGCACTCTTGTGGCAGCACCGAAGAAGGTTGCCATTCGCAGCTGGGCAGGGTAACCTTTTCGACCTCGGCGTCTGGCCTGGCTTCGGCTTCGGGAAGCCCCTTCTAAGCTCACGCGTAAATCCGCCGCACAGCGAGGACCCTATCTCGGCTGGGAGTGGCCAAGAGGCTAGGATGGGCCACGGTCCAGCTTCTGCCCCCGGTGTGCAGCAAGTTTTCAGCTTGTCCAGCCAGGCGCTGCCCTCCTCCTTTCCCGCTTCAGGGGCGGTCCCGGCTTGCCGGCGGAGGACCCAACTCCCCCCCGAGAGCCATGTGTTTGGCGGCTTCGTGAGGCTCTCTCGTACGAGTCCTAGCAGTCCTGCTGGAGATGAAAGGAAGGGCCAGGCGTGGTCCCCATCCCACGGAGCTCGGTCCATCAATTGTACCTTTCTTTGGTCCTGGGGTCCTCAGTGTGGCGGTGCCTCGAGATGTCCATCTTAGCACAAACGCCATTTCGGGCCAGGAGGCTAGCGCCGCGTTCCTCTCCGTCTCCCTCCCTGGCCGCGCACATGCCGAGGCGCAGAAGGCAAAGCAAGCGATGGAGAGAGGGCGATGGATGGAGAGGGAGAGGGAGAGGGACAGGCAGATGATAGAATGAAAAGGAAAAAGACAAGGCGATAAGCTCGATAGGCCTCGGAGACACCAGAGCCATTGCCTGCAGGCAGTCATCCTGCATCTCTCCCAAAGCGCCCGTTGATCTCGGCGCGATTGGCAAGAAGACCGGCCGGGGACGCGCCTGGGGACTCTGGGGGAGTGACTGAGGAGACTCGCTGATTTGCGCTGTTCCTTCAGGGAGGTTACAGCGCCGTAGTGGGTGGGTTTGCCACTGCCTAACGCAGCTGCTGCAGCGGTCGGCCCCACCTAGAGTCCTAGGGTCACCCGACCGCCGTGCTGAGCTCTTGAACTCGTTTGGCGGTCACCGCCCAGCCCAAAAATGACCATCCCCGGAGGCCTGTCTGGGACATCGAATTGTGATAAAGGCGGATCCCTGCTGCTCGTCCTTGACCCCGATTGAGGCCGGGAAGCCTTCAACATCAAACCCTGCAGCCAGCCCATCCATCTGGATTGCCCGTCTGAAGAAGAACCAGAGGAGAGGAAACACCAAAGAACAAAAGAACAAGAGAACATAACAAATAAATAAAGGCAGCCCGTAGATATCCAGGTGCGTCCAATCTTGTTTCCATCCATGCAGCCATTTTTATTTTAAGTATTGCGGTGCTGCGACTTGCGCCTTGGCACTGGCCTCCCCCAAACGGCGAGCCGAAAAAAAAAAGCTGATAAACAGTGGTAGGATAGGCCCTGGGGAGCAACGAGCAGAGCGTGATCAGGACCCCCGTTCAGCCCAGACCAAGCGAGAGAGCCACACCACACCCCTCTCTCTCGGTCTCTCTCTGCCTACTCCCCCCCCCTCCCCAATCTTTACCCACTCACATCTCTCTCTACAAGGCCCCAGGACGCAGCCTCCGCTCCCTCTTTCTTCCCGGCCCCCCCCCAACGCATTATTTGGCCCTGTCTGTCATCAACTGCAGGCGCCTTCCCTTTTCTATTCCCAATCCTCTCCTCTCTCCACATCCCCATCTGCCATCCTCAACCCAACAACATCGTCGTCTTCCAACCTTCACCCATTCTCCCCCATCGCCGGCTTGTCCTTTTCAATTCGACGCGCCCCGGCTTTCGATTTTCCCTCCCTCATCTCCCCTCCCATTAAATCTCAAGAGCTCGACCCGGACTCCGCCTAGCAACCATGGCTGAAATCCGTCGGAAGCTCGTCATCGTCGGCGACGGTGCTTGCGGCAAAACCTGCTTGTTGATGTATGCCTCTGCCTGCCCCCCTCCAGTTGCCTACCACCGGCGCCTCGCCGCCCGGCCTCTTCCTGCCGCTGCATTCATCAGTTGCATCGCCGGCCTGCTGACTTCTATCCCAGTGTTTTCTCCAAGGGCACCTTCCCCGAGGTAAGATGCAGCTTCTCGCGTCCTCCCCCCCGACCGCCTCAAATTCGTCATCTCCCCCTACCACAGCCCCCCCGCGCAACCACCCGAAACAGGCCACCAGCCCTCGGTTCCGCCACGAAACCAATCGGCCTGTCGACAATCCAAACATTGCATTTCCGCCTTCGTCACGTTTTTGTGTGATGGCTCTCCCCGACTGACACGCCCGCAGGTCTACGTCCCCACCGTGTTCGAGAACTACGTTGCCGACGTCGAGGTCGATGGCAAGCATGTCGAGCTGGCGCTTTGGGATACGGCTGGTCAGGAGGACTACGACCGTCTCCGCCCTCTGTCTTACCCCGACTCTCATGTCATCCTCGTCTGCTTCGCGATCGACTCGCCCGACTCTCTCGATAACGTTCAGGAGAAGGTGAGATTCTTATCCTGCAGGCAGGCTGGCCGCCTGCTTGCCGCGCCGATAAGCTTCAACTGCTGACACGTGCCCTCCTCCCATAGTGGATCTCGGAGGTCTTGCACTTCTGCCCCAACATGCCCATCATCCTCGTCGGCTGCAAGAAGGATCTGCGATATGACCAGAAGACCATCGAGGAGCTCCGCAAGACTTCCCAGAAGCCCGTCTCCCCCGAGGAGGTACGTAAGGCTGAAACAGGCCCCCATTAGCCACCAATCTCCCCTCCTCTCCCTCCTCCCAACTTGACATCGTCGCCTCCACCCACGCGTGTGTGCATGATTTTGTCCAGTCGTTTGCTTCGAAGAGATGGTGGTGCACGTCGTCCAGCGCGCACATGCTAACGCGGCTGCCACTACAGGGTGAGGAGATTCGCAAGAAGATCGACGCCTACAAGTACCTCGAGTGCTCGGCCAAGACCAACGAGGGCGTCCGGGAGGTTTTCGAGCACGCCACGCGGGCTGCTCTCCTGACCCGCAAGAAGAAGAAGGGCTCTAAGTGCCTGGTTCTCTAAATGAAATCCGCAGGCGGCGCCATCTTCAGGACCCTTCGGGCCTGGGTAACGACTCTCGGACAGGCCGGGTCCCCCTTTAACTGAAATCAATCAACCATCGACAGCAAACCGCGACGTGGCATCTACCATGACTGCTTTCTCCCCCGCACGAGGGTCTATTTAACCTCCCTTTTCCGTCTTGGTCCTCCTCATACACAGAGCCTTGTCGAGGGGAAGGGCAAACTAGACCTTTTGAGAGGGAACTTTTTCTATGGCGGGATGCCTTTCCCCGAAGCCAAACTTTTGTGAAACCATCTGGAACTCTTTGTACAAGGGGAGAGGAAGCGGTAGCAAACTAGGTGCTCTTTGCGGCTTTTGGGGGGGGTTAAGGAGTGAATGAGAGCGACAGAGAGAGTGAGAGACACGGGAAGGGAAGACAGCGAAGGGGGTGTGAGCGTGTGTGTGTGTGTATGAAGGCAGAGGGGAAATGCGAACAACCACTTCGATTTGAGAGAAGCAGAGCACGTGTGAAACCATTCGTCGACTTCCTTGCATTGGTTTTCTTTTTATTTTCGGACAACTGGAGTTTTGATAACTATCGGCTTTTTGTGCTATCTGTTGCTTCGTCTCTTATTTATGCTGGGCTTTCCCTCATCTCATCTTCTCTGGTCTTCGTCGCGTGGATGTGTGGTCGTTTTGGTCCTCGGGAAGGCTCGCGACTAGTTTCTTATCCTATCCTCCTCGGGTCTGCTGTGTCCCTCCCGCCATGCGGTTTCCGGCTGGGACCTTGTTACAGCCGACTAGCAGTGGATAGCAGATGCAGCGGCTATAGTCCTAAGATAGCGCCATACCCATGTGGTCTGGTGGCGGGATAATCTGGGCAAAGAGTGGTGAGATGCCACGGCATCAAGTCATCTCGCATGGCTCCTTTTGGACATGTTTGGCGGACAGGGAGAGGGACAGCAGGAGGAAGAGGGGAGGGGGGAGATAGAGAGATAATATTGTGTTGGCGAGTCTCCGTCCTTCATAGATCGGCTGTTCTCCGCGTATCGGTACTCTTTTGAGCGTAGATTCTGCGACTCTTCCACTACGTGCTCATGAGCAGCTGCGATACTAGCTGCCCCTCCCTCGTCCTCCAAGGCAGGTACGCATCCCAAGGGCAGGGCAGAGCGTGTGCAGATGCGCGTGTGAATCACGCCGGCGTTTGCCTGCCTGGCTGCGCCCCTAGGCCGCGGATGACGTAGGAGTGGGAGGTTTTGAGAACCGCCGGGCAAGAAGACGGCCTGGCGGCTATGCACTTCGTTTTATGGGTCTGCTCGGCTGCCGCCCCCTCTAAAGCCAGCGAGGCCCTGCCTCGGCCTTTGGGGTTTCTCCTCGCATCCACGGTGTAAACGACACGCCGTGCGCCTGGAGCTGTTCACCTTGCGTCATGTCTCCGGCGCCCCCCCCGGCCCCCCCCCTCCCCAGGCTAACTAAGCTCGCGGGGTCCGAAACGTCCCATTCGCACAGGCGGGCTGATCGGATGGGTCGTGTCTGTGGCACGTCCGTAGCACTGGGCCCGGGACATGCCGAGTACGCCCGCTTGTGTGATACGTTTCGGTTGATAAGATGGGCGTTCAACTCGTGGGGGCATGTGTCTCTGTAGTGTGGGTTACGAGAAGGGCCTCTCCTCTCTCCGAGATCTGCCCCCAAAAACGTCTACTTATGCGAATGTGCACGTGCATCACTTGTAAGGAAACGGGCCAGTAGATGCTCATGTTGCCCAGTAATGCTGGGGTTTGATCGTGTTGCTCGTCCAAGAAACTAGCTACCTCGTCCAAAGCCAAGCAAAAAGTAACCCCCCCCCCCAACCATTTCGCCACTCGCCACTCGCTCACCTCCTCTCTCCCATGCCGCGAAGCGCGTGGGCCGTCGTCGACACCCGGGAATGTGCAGCAGGAACGATAACAGAAGGAGTGAGAGGTACTCTCCGCTAACTGAAAGCAGAACTTCACGGGGAATGCAGAGCAGCCTAAGACCAAGGGCAATCGGCAGGCGTCGTGGAGGCCACGCCGTCTAGGCAGGGTTGGATGCCCTGCTTAGTTGGGGCAGGACTGCGTGGGTTCGGGGTCAGCGGGATGCCTCTAAGTAAGATGCGACGTTGATTGGGTGTAGGGCGACGGGGTAGGGAAACGGAGCTGAAGGAGGCTAAGGTGGGGAGAAGGGAGGGGAGGGGGAGACTTACAGCACCGCAGGAGCCGCACGACTTGGAGGAACCGTCGGTGGCGGCACCGCACTTGGGGCAGTCAGCTCCGTGCATGGTTGCTAGGTTTGATGAGCCTTTGGGTTGGGGCTGGGAAGCTTTTGGTTTTGCAGTCCTGGTGGGTATTGAGGAGTTGCGATGGTGGCCGAGTGAGGGAGGAAAAGAGAAACGACTTGATGGAAGCGGGGTCTCTCGAGCCATTTATGTATCTGCCCGCCTTAGCCTCAGTAGCGAAGCAACCGTAGCAGGTGAATTAAAGTCCTTATCCGCTGTAAGCTGGATGTCCTGGCTGGCCGGCCCATAGGAGCTCTCTCCCTGGCACCACCTCACCACACCATCTCTTTTTCAAATCCCCATCCTCTGTTTTGCTCACACCACTAACCCCCCCGCCCCTGCTCCTCCCCCCCCAAAGTCCGGCTGTCAGGCGAGGGTGATACACGCGCTCCAGGCGGTGGTGTCTGGGTCGGAGGGAGGGGATCACCCAATCCCACCGCATCCCGCGTCAGAATGCGGGCCAGGCCCTGGCCTATCACTTACCGAGTCAGGCGGACAGGTGAACAGGCGGACAGGCGGAGAGGTGGACGAAGACAAGCTGCCGGCCCTTCTCTGGACCCTCTTGCAGGAACGGCCAGTGAGACTGGAGGAACTAGACTGCCCGCGGTCCCCCCCCCCCCTTAACCCAGGACCGTTTCCCCCCTACGGGCGCCGGGCGGGGGGCCTTTGCGCTGTAGATAAGCGAAGTTCTGCGGCCGGTGAGTGGCCGTGTTCCGGCTGCGGCGAGCGCGCGACGCAGGGCCAGAGAGCCTAGAGATGTACGTGGGCCAGCGTGCGACGGCAGGAGGGGCGCGGGTGGACAGGTCGTGGAGCGTGAGGGGTCCCGCGCCGACGGGCTAGGGCCCATGGCGTGGAGCATAGCCCGAAGCTTGCCGCTGTGGGGTGGTTGGTTAGCAGACGCCGTTCTCTAACCAGGGGCGAGGCAAAGGCATAGGGAGGGGGAAAATGCGGGACGGTCTGAGAACCCAGGCGAGAAATGGGGATGGAAGCCCCTGGTGACAGGGCACGGCTTCACTAGCAAGCCCTGTTGCGGTGGCCTCGTGGCCTGTGACGTTGCTGGTAGCGTCGATCACTGCTTCCCTGCCGATGTTTTTGACCCCTATTGACTTTGGGGCGAAAAAGGGGGGGAGGGGGGCGGTGGTGTGGGATTGGGTAGTTAGTGGCCGTTTGGAGAATGGGAATTAGATTTAGACATCGTCGAAAACGCAGCCATGAATGAATCAAATGCACCTCTTTTGTGTCAAGGTTGTAACTTGTTTTACCTGCTGGGAACACAGGCAGAGCCCGATTGTGGGTAACCGCCGGAACGCCTCGCCTTTGCTTCGATCCCGCACCCCTTATACATTTTCTATATAAAACAAGAGAGGCTACAACCGAGAGGCGAGCCTTACGAGAATGTCTATCCATGCGTGCCGTGTTCTACATGCACTGGGCACCCCCGCCTTCGCCTGTTTTGCACGTGTAGGTTAGCATCCGGTAGCATCGGGGGGGGGTTGAGAAAGAAGCAAATCGGGAATCGAGAGGGGTCCACCAAGGGCACCTGCCTTTAATCATCTTCCCCAACGCCTGAAGCATACTCATGGCCATGACGACACATCCGAACGCAACAATACCCCACGCCGCATATGTCTTCCATGACCGCGTCGTCAACTTGATATAGCACAGCGGTGGTAGGATGTAGGCGATGGCCGCCGCGCTCGTGGCGCCCACGAGCTCAAACACAGCGCCCAGATCGCACGTCAAGAGACTCAGCGTCATGGCGCCGATTACCACCGCCGTGGTGAAGACGAGATGCAGGTTCATGTTGAAGGGCTGGCCCGGGAAGTAGTAGTTGAGCATGACCTCGCGGCAGACAAATGCCTCGAGCGGCAGCGTGGTTAACATGTTGAGCCCGAAGCACAAGCGTGCCACATTGACCATGCTGTTGTCGCCTGGGAAGTTGTTGAGCACATTGCCTAGCGTCCGGTCGCCAAAGGTGAGAAAGCCTGCCAGTGCCATTAAGAGGCACGCTAGCATAGAGACTCCTGTCGAGTAGTGCGTGACCCTGGTGAAGCGGTCAATGGTCGGCGTCTTGAGGGAGCCGTAGATGAGGAGCGAGTTGTGGTGGCAGACAAAGGCTACCTCGCAGTCAGTTGCCGAACCCAAGCCAGCGGACGAAAGGGGGGAGTTGAGGTTGCGTATTTACCAAAGGAGATGACGCCGATGGCCTGGAAGATGCCATCATTGATGACCAGAAGGCGCCAGCTCGCCAGTGTGCCTCTGTCCTCACTAGGTACGAAGAATCCCTGGATGACGACTGTCAAGACGATGATGAGCATGCTGATGAGGGCCAACGTGCTCGCCTTGGCCAGTTTGGAGATGTCGCGGTACAGCGCTAGGGGGTAGCTGACGCACATGGTGAAGACCAGGATGACGATGCGCCGGTTCGACAGCAGGCCCAGCACGGGGATGTCGGCTAGCCCCGGCCACACGGCCACCAGCACGTGTGGGATCGAATCCCCGACGATGACGCCAAAGGCCACCATGCCGCCGAAGGCAAACGCCCACTGCGCCACCGAGATGGCGATTAGACCCGGCTTGCCGAAGCAGTGTTCGACGGTGCCTTGGAAGCTGTTGGCACCGCTGAGCTTGCTGTTGATGACGATGAGCCGGATGGTCCAGTCCACCAGCACCGTCAGGACTACCAGCAGCACCACGCCCGACAACAAACCCGCCTGTTTGAACGCATATGGCTGCCCGATGATGCCAGCTCCGATGATCGAGTTGGCCATGTTCATGAAGGCCGCCTTGAGCCCGCTCTTGGGCCGCACATGTTCCGCCGCTGCCCACGCATCGGGGTCGTCTTCGTCCAGGAAAGGGCTGTTGGCGAGCGCGACCGATGGCGCTTCGATGTCGGTCAGCAGCGGGAGCCGCTGCTGGCGCCGGGCACTGCCGCGGGTCAATGGGTCGGCGTCGTCAACGTCGAAGCTCGCGCGGTCGTCGTCGTAGGTGTCGTCGGTCGGGTCCGACGAGGACTCGTACGACTGCCGGTGGTGTGCATCGCCGTTGGCACTGCCGTTCACGATAGTCGGCCGTAGGTCGAAGCGCACGCGATTCGGTGTCCGGGGCGTCCGGGGCGTGCCGGGGCTTCCGGTGATCTTGTCGAGAACACCGGGCGCTATCGCGGAGGCAGGCGGCGGGCGTGGTGCCGCGGCCCCTAGGACCTGCTGCTCGTTAACACCACCGGGATGTACAATCAAGCCGTCCTCTTCTTGGCTTCCATAGCCATCGTCATCATCTGGCCCGGCAGCTAGCAGCCCGATATCTTCTTCATTCGCGGGGGCAGACGACGCAGTGCGGCTGCCGCCGGCGCGGTCCCGGGAGCTCTGCGATCTGGCCTTGGCCATGATGCTTAGGCGGGCCTCAGGGCATCTTCCCCCCTGTCAAAAGGTTTCCGGTGCGTCCAATTGAGTTTCGCGAGCAAGGTAGCTGTGCGGTGAGACAAGGCAGAGGGAGGTGTGCTGGCCCCGGTTTCTATACACGGATCTCGTCTTGAGCTCGAGGTTGGCGGACGTGGCTTTGTTGCAAGAGACGGCAAGCTCCAGTGTTGCCAGAAAGTTCGGGGTGGGACCGTTTCGTTTCCAGGTCCCCTGTCATGTGATGCTGAGCGGCGAAACTACAGCGCCGTTTTTAGAGGCCGAACAGGGGGGGTGGGGGATGGGTGCTTCCCTTTCACACTAGGCTTACACTAGCACCGAACTTGGCAAGGCCCACCGCTATAGGCCCCCAAGGCCCCCGTGTACGTACAAAGGTGCGGTCCGCATCGAACTTTTTGAGTCGCAATTCTACGCATGCGGACTGGATCTAGTCGCAATGCCTGGCATTCACACGGGCGAGAGGCAATTTGCTGAGATAGCCTTCAGACGACCCCGGCTCCCCCATTGGGTCCGTCGCATCCGCACCGCTCGGTTCGCACAGATCACCTATCTTCACGATCCAAGTGTTTGGGGGTTTCAGAGGGTCCTATTGGGTGAAGCACATCTTCAGCTTCCCCGATCGAATCGTATAAGAGCCAGGCCGTAGATTACATGGTGGTACATATCCAGGACACGACCTCTCAGGACTGCCTTTTTTAAATCCCTGCTGCTGCCCGTATGGGCTACCCTCACTCTTCCTTTCCCTTGTTATTGCTCGTCCTCGGGTATCATTTCATGCATTCAAATCAACTTATCAGTCCTTAGTATTTGGGTAAGGCCCTTCAGAGGCCGAAGGGCACAGGTCGCGTGTCGAATATAGCATGGACATTCGCTATCATGCTAGGCCGTGTTTAGTGGTGGGAGGCATTGGCTGACTACACGGGCAAGCCAGCCTACCCAGCTAGAGTCGTGGCTACGTGCTCGGGCGTTTAATGAGCTTTCTCCCAGAGCGGCCGCCTCCGGGAGCTCTCGAAACGCCATATTCACCTTGGAAGAACTGTCAGGTGAATCAAGCAACCATGGCGATAATGGCAACCATGCAGACAATGGAGACAAAGTTTCTGCTCTCCAGCTGTTCGCCGTTGGATGATTGGTTTGGACCGACCGGCTTGCCAGTGGTCTCCGGCACCGCGGTCCCGCCTGCTGTTGCAGCCGTCTCGTGCCCACTGAGACCTGGTATGCCGGTGGTAGGAGAACTCGAGGCAGGGGAGGTGATGACGGTGGCGGGGACCGTCGTGGTCTTGCCATCTGTCGTGACGGTCTTCGCCGGCACGGTGGACACGGCCGGGGAGGCCACGGTCGACGACACCGGGACGACCACCGGCTTCTTGGCAAATCCGATCCGTGACTGGTCGAAGTCGAAGACGGTGTAGACGTTCTTCAGGAAGATATCACCGAGCAGCCACGCATCCTGGACCACCTCGTGGCCGTAGATGTGGCTCGTGCAGATGCCGTTGCTGTCCGCTCCAGAGATCCAATCTTGAACGGCGATTTCGTACGCCACGCCCGAGAACGTCACAGTGATGGACTGCGTGGTCGTGCATGGTACCTGGTACTTGACCTGGTCTGAGGTGGTGGAGCCAGGAATAAGCTTGTGGAGAGCTGCCACGTCGGACGGGGGCCCGAAAGCAAACGAGGTCCCCGTGTCGATGAAAGTCTTGCGCGTCGGCAGGTCTGCCTTCTTCCCGTCAAAGCCCATGCCGTCCATGTTGATGGCCCAGTCTCCACCCTTGTCGGTCGTAGCCGTGTATGCGATCGAGCCGGTGTATTTGGCGGGATTGGTGGCGCCGAATGTCACCTCGCCCGTGTTGGGGCCGTCCGAGGTACGACTCAGAGAGAGAGCAAAGATGTTGGAGGCCAACGCCTTGGTATTCTTGAGGATCTGGACAAAGTTGTCCGTGGCACCAGTAGTCGGGGACAGGCCCAAGATGCCGTCGAAGGGGAAGTTGTTAAAGTCGTCCGACGTTACATTGGCCAACCCAAACGACATGTTCACCTTCAGCCCGGCCGCCGACAGTGTATCCTTGACCAGAGTACCACTAACCGAGCCGGACCCGTAGTTGATCGAGAACGTCTTGGAATCGGTCTGGAATGTCTTCGAGTCGGAGGGACCGAATGAATCGTGTTTGGAACAGGGGTCCGACTTGCACGTTGAGCCCATGACCCACGAGGTCCCGGCACCCGAGTCGAGCAGCATGAGAAACGGCTTTTGCTCCGACCCGACGCCCACAGTTATGAAGTAGTACAGATCACTGCCCTCCTGGTTGACACCAGCGCTGTTCGGCACGGTGGGGGTGGAGGCCGTCAAGAATTGGTACTTGTTAGCCCGACGGTCGAGGTCGGATGTTCCAGATCCTCTCGAGGCATATTTGCGAGCCAGTCGAGCAGCAGATCGTGCAGCGCGAAGGTCTGGGTCATCGACATCCTAGAGCTGCGAGTTAGCGATTGGGGGCAAATACACGCGGCGAGAACTTCTTCTACGCGTACCTTCACGACCCGTCCCGAGATAGGGAAGCTAATTCCTTGGCCAATTGTCGGCCCAGGCCCCTCGAGCGCCCTCTTGCTTCCGGGCGAGTCTGGCGAGTCGTCCGAGAATATGTAAAAGGCTTGGATCAAAGTTACCCATAGCGTCAGCTGCAACAGTACCCATGCTTGAAGCATATTGGCTTGGCTCCTTCCTCCTCAGCTCTCTCCCCTCCGCAACCTTTCGATCTGGCCGGTTTGCGTACGGTATTCCAGAGCGAAGCTGTCGTTAAAGATTACAAGCGTGGGTTGTCGTGCGGGAAAAGCGGAGAAGCTGGGCAGCTCGGGAGCTGGTGGATCTTCCCGGGATTCCCGACTGTATACTCAAGTTGAACTTGAACGACGGGTCGGACACGGTCTGGACGCTTCTCTGAAGCCGTTGACCGTAGTGCCGAGTGGATTAGGTGATTAAGTATTAGATAGTGGACCGCATTGGCGGTAGTGACGCAGTCTCGATGCCCCCGGAGGGAAAAAAAAATACAGTGTAGGAAATTTGGCGAGCAGGAAAGCCAGTCTCAACCAGGCCGAGATGCTGAAAGCAGTTAGGTATTATACACGGGACCGCGTGCCGTGGAATGCTGATGATGCCCCCCGAAAGAGTCCAAGAGGTGCAGAGTCCAAGACAAAAACGTCAACAAGCGAGAAGTAGGCGCGAGACAATGAAACCACGTCCGGTTCGAGGTCAGAAAGCGAGGCCTCGGGTCATGGGGCAAGAGACGATGCCCTATAGGAAGGGGGGATGTAGAAAATAGGAGACAGAGAGGGCCTGGTAAGAGAGAGGGAGAGATATGCAGAGGCCAAGCAAAGAGGTGGGAGGTGTGATAAGAAGAGCCGAAAAGAGTGGCGGGATGCCAAGGGTGCAAGAGAAGAGGAGACCAGAAAGAGCCCACTCAAATTATTGGGTAAACCTTCGTGGTTCAACACCTCTGATGCACACACGCACGCACGCACGCTCACACCGCCTCTGCCGTTCTGCAATAGAGGGCAGCAGGAGTCAGGAGGAAGGGGAAATGCTACCACACATGCGGAGAAGGGGAGCAAAGCAACACCTCTACATACGTAAAGGGGGCGGAGAGAGAGGGGGGATAGAAAAAGGGAGGAGAAGGCGTGGAGGAGGCAGGGGAGAATTGGCGATACCGACTCATATGTGGAGTCGAGGGGGGTGGTCGGGCTCCGACATTTCGGCCGCTGTTAGCGAGCGACGAGGCCCGTTTGGGGCAGGAATGACCAGCAAGCGCCTGCCCCCTGGGGAGGTGGGAGGTGGTACCGCGCTATCAGGGTGCCAGTGAACTCGTCAGAGAGATGCGCCCCCCCGGGTAGCTACTGCAGCTACTGCAGAGCATCCTGCCTCCCTAGCTTAGCTTGTCTACTCCAGTATCTGTGCTAGGTATGGACGGACTGGACCTGGACAGAGTGCAGAAGCCAGCCCGGGGGGAGCCAAGCTACTCTACTAAGGTAGAGTACCCCCCCCCCCTCCCCCAATCGCCCACCGCCCATGATAGCAAGCCGCCATCCAATTAGCGGCACTAATTGGGGATCCCCCCCTGGCCCTCCCCCGCCCGCCCCTGGTCGAATCGGGCCATCGGGGCCATCCAACTGCGCGAGAACAGACCTCTTTGGCCTTAACAGCAGGGCAACCAGGCCAGCCAGACAAAGCCAGGGCCAACAACTGACCCTCTCTCCCCAGAGGGATCTCCCTCCACCCCTGAGCCCTGAGGGGGGGCCATGTGAACTCGTGTCCGCTTTCGCTCCCACTATCACTCTTACGCTCTCCTTTTATGATCCATACTACAGTAGCAGCAACCCCTCTTCTTCCGAGTGGCGCGCGGCACTCGACTCGGAATGTGGGAATTGCTGGCAATTGCTGGCACCGCCGGCCGAAACCAGGTTAATTTGAGACTGTCCAGCCCAGCAGAATGCTTGTCAAGTCCCACCAAGCTTTGAGCCAGACCAGACGCTGGCTGGCCTTGTTAAGATAGTGGGAGGTACGTACCGTGGAGAATCCCGGTCTTGCCGCCCGCCACCCCCCCCCCAGCCAAGTTTAAACTAAGGACCCAAGTGTGCAAAGGTACCCAGGAACGATCTGCTAATTTCTAGCAACCCCCCCGGGCCCTCGTTGCTGGCGCCTGCCGTGCTGATTGGCCGTCTGTTTCGGCCTCGTCTTTCGGTCGCCTGCCCTGGCCTGCCTGCCTTTGTGGGGGAAACAGATTACCCATCATATCGATACGGGATTACACAAAAAAAAAAAAGAGGAAGGAAAAGCTGGTACATGTTTAAGAGCCTGCCGGCTCTGTGATGCACCTCTACCACCTCTGCCACTCATGCTCACGACTCCCCTGAGTCAACGCCATTTCCTCTTCCTAGTCTCACCTGCTGG
The DNA here is from genome assembly GCA_021432635.1 of Thozetella sp. PMI_491. Taxonomy (NCBI): domain Eukaryota; kingdom Fungi; phylum Ascomycota; class Sordariomycetes; order Chaetosphaeriales; family Chaetosphaeriaceae; genus Thozetella; species Thozetella sp. PMI_491. Next base: position 345,366 of record MU270049.1, read on the forward strand.
TCTCAGCCAGCCTCGACGCCTCGTCGAATGGTCGAAGAGGGTAGGAAACAATAATACGACTGGCTTACGGCTACGTGGTCGCACGAATCCCCTCGCGCCACCACTATTCGCTGGTTTTCCGGGAGCCCGATCTTTTCCCCTGAATCCAGTGTTCCCAGAGGGGAATGGGCTCTGCGGTAGAGGCAGGGCTGCTGGTAGCGCGCCAAGATGCCAGGGGCCAGGGGCCAGGGTCCCAGGCATGACAAAGATAACGCCCAAAAAACGCCCGCTCAGGGTCGAAAGCAGTATCAAGAAGCAGCGCCAAAGATAAACTTTTCAAAATGTGGAAAATAGCCAATGCATTTGCGGCAACGTAGAAGCGTCAGACGGGCCAAATCAAGAGGTGCTATCGCTGTTGTTTTCCGTACCGTACCGCAGGCCCTAGCGAGACGCCCAGGCATGGAAGCGAACCCGAAAGAGACCAAATCTTTGGCAGAGAGATGCGTGCATAGTAATTAGCAGGCCCCCAAACCTGGCCGCCCACAAGTCCGTACATATACGTGCAGCAATTAGTTGCCCAGGCCTCGCGCAGGGGCGCGTCTAGACCAGTCCTGTACGTCAGAGCCCCGGGAGCGATATATTAAACGCCCTACGCCTACTCTACTTGAGCTGCAAAGCCCGGTCATGCTCCCCAAGTCGTCATGATGAAGGGGATATCGGCTGAATCTGGTATCCTATTTGCCCGGGATTAGAAAGGCTCCCCCTCCCTCGAGCGGCTGCCAGTGTCGTAGGCAAGCAAAACCTTTGGCGGTCGGCTGTCGATGGAGGGGACAGGGACAGGGACAGGGACCGGGACCGGGACAAACGAAGGGACTATTCCAATGTACAGTACGTATGTACATTCGTAGGAGGCGAGGTGTCATGCTCACTTGCACACACTGGGAGCCACAGCCACCGTCGCTCAATTCGCGCATGCCATGTCATCTGTCGTGGGCTAGGTTGATTGACCTCCCCCCCAGATCCGCTGGACGCTTGCGGTTCGTAGAGCGGGCCGACGTGGAAATTGGCCAGGAGGGCAGGCAACAGATAGAAGAGGGCCGAATGCCATGCCAACCAGACCCTTTCTTTGCGAGGATCGATGATCGATGCAACCCTTCCAGAACCCGCCCCAGCTCCCCATACAGAATGTTGAAGATCACTACCAGAGTGCTGCAAGTGTGGTGCAGCTAGCTGCTCCTTAGTGCCCCTTTCCAGAATTGCTTGCAGCTGCGGGCCGCCCAATCGGCGCTTTTGCTCCGAGAACGACCCGGTCTGCAACCATCTGTGAAGCATTCAAGAGTTTGGAGGCCAACAACGACGTCTCTGCCAGTCCCTGAGGAGCATGGCTGCAGAGCAGGGTGCATCGGTTCTTTCTGTCTGTAGTACCTGCAGGAGGATGATCATCATTGGTAATTGGCGCTGCATATCTCGTGGTCTAACCGTATGCCTCCTGTCCTGCTGCAGGTGCCAATGTATCCCCGAATAACTCTCGATCCGTTCTCTCCACATCAAAATCTCCATTAGCTCCCAGATCTCCAGGGCCGCAAATGAGTTCCTGGGAAACCAGTCCGTGGCCCCTAATCCAGGTGAAAGGGATAGCCGGTGGCATCTCGTCAAAGACGTCACTCGAGTCAGGCCTTTGGTCCGTTCACAGGTCGCGTTCGGGGCCGGTCCTCGACGACTGCTCGATTAGCCGCCGCTAACCCCCGCTACCGGGTCGCTCGGGCAGCTTACTCCGTACCTTGATAGTGCTGGCTAGCCAGCAGCTCCCCGGGCGCAGTCCATCTTTTTCTCTTGTAGTGGTGGCGGCGCCACCCTGGGCCAGCCACTGCATGCCTGCCTCACGCTCTAACAACGGGCCCTAGTACAGTACACATCCGCTTCACCGTAGCGACCGGCCCGTCGAGTGGCCCAGAGGACCCGACCCTCCGTAAAGTGGTTGCAGCATTGGTGCGAGACACTAAAACATCTCGCCCGGGTCTGGGTCAAATCTCAAGTCCCAGCGCGATATGTCTCGCACCACGCCAGCGCCGCCTCCAGCACCCTCACCTGGGACGGCTCCTTGACAGTCTCCAGGAGGGCTTGCCTGGCGCCGAGGAAGGCGACATACTCGGGCTCGCCCACTAGGTCGGACGAGACGAGCGTCCGGAGGAAGACCCAGACGGACTCGTTAGCCCAGCGCAGGGTTGTGGCAAGGCGCAGGGTCTCGGTCAGCACGGCGGCGGCTTCTTGGTAGGACGGACCCCTGAGGTCCAAGAGGTAGTGTAAGAATGACCAGCCTGAAATGTCGGTGTAGTGCCGAAAGCACCAGGCCTTGACGGCGGGAAGGACCGTCCTGTCGAGTTCGTCGGAGCTCGTGCTCGGCAAGGTCGCCAGGAAGCGTGCGTGCAGCCAGGCGTAGTAGTTGCGCGGGTGTCTATCACCGGATACCATAACGACATTGGCCATATCTCCTGGCAGATCTACCGTCATCCCAAGCTTCAAGGAGAGTTCAAGAAGCCATCGCCGATGGCCCCATAGGGTTGGGGACTTGGTGTGACGGTGAAGACGGCTTGTCAAGAGACTGTCTATCACTCGCCTTTCGGCATCTATCCGCGACCTCAGCTCGGAGACCTCTGAGGCATGTGCTAGGAGCAATCTCTTCCTGATATTGGCGGCAGTAACAAACTCCGGGTCCATGAGCAAGATCACGGCCGTGGCGTCGGCCAAAGCGTCCTCTGGGGGTGGTGCGGTCCCATCGAGATGCCCCTTGAGCAGCTTCCTGGCAACGAGGAAGGCCTGGACGAGGCCAACTTTGGACACAGCGATCGCTGGACCGTCTCGGAGCAGACATGTACCTGGCTCGAGCTGGTGTCCCTTTGGCAGTATTTCGATCTCTAGCAGCTCGGAGGTTGGGGAGGTCCTTAGGGCGTCGCAGATGTCCCGGTACGCGGCGCTGGCATCCCCGGCAGCGAGTGAAGCCGCCGTGGCCTTGTCCAAGGCTCTCGACATGGCTTAAATTCTTCGCTGCAGTTCGCCAAAGAAAGGAGAGAAGTCAGGCTTGGGGGAGGAGACTAGTCTCGCTCATCATCCGCTCACACCTTCAAGTGACTAGGCAAAGTGAACCAGAACGGTAGTTGAAGTGGGTCCAAACCCGAACCCTCGCGTGCCTCGCTGGCACCAGCCCCAGCTGTGGGGTAGGGCATCTGCCACAATTAGGTCATTGCTGGCAGCTTCGTCTCGTGGTCCCAAGTCCATATCCTTCTCCCCAACGACCGGCTGCTCCTAATCCGCCCACGCGCTCGTGCACCCGCCATGCCGTCCCTCCTCGTCGCCATATTTGCCGTCGAGCTCGCCGTGCAGCTGGTCAACAGCATCGGCGCGGCGACCATCAACAGCTTGGTGAGACAGGATCCCTTGTGCGTAGCGTGGCGAAGAGAAGGCCGTTACTGACCGATGTCTGGCTAGCTATGGCGTGCGCTCACGTCGCTCCCGACATCTCTGTCCAAGGCGGCGGCCGAGCAGCGCGCGAAACAGGCCGAGTATCTCAAGGCTCGCCATGAACTCAACGGCACGAGCAGCCAGGACGAGTTCGCCAAGTGGGCCAAGCTAAGGCGCCAGCATGACAAGTTGCTGGATGAGCTAGAAAAGAAGAGTACGTTTGGCTTGCTCCTACATAGGATGTGGCTACAAAACAAGATGCTGACCAGGTCCCCCTCCCCTTATCAGAAACCGCGATCGATGGCACCCGAGCCCAGTTCGAGAAATACCTGACAACGGTGCGGCTTATCCTGACGCGGGGCCTGCAGTGGTTCCTGCCTTTCTGGTACTCGAGGGAGCCCATGTTTTGGCTGCCGTATGGCTGGTTTCCCTACTACGTCGAATGGTTCGTCTCATTCCCCCGCGCGCCGTTGGGCAGCGTTAGCATCGTGGTGTGGCAGTGGGCTTGCACGGGCATCTTGCTGCTAGCCAGCGAGACCATCACGGCCGCTCTCGGCCTCGTCCTTGCACAGCCGAAGCAGAAGCAGGCCGTGCCGGCCGGCTCGGAGAAGAAGGTTGCGGCCGCGCGCGAGGCAGAAGGCAAGAAGACATAGACATCACAGGTGAAATCAAACAAGAACCACGCTATGGATGCGTATGTCTCTCACGTAATTTGACACAAGGTTCTCACGGCCCGGAGGCTTGAACGCTGCAACACGATGTGAGATGACTCTTGGCAGAGTGCTTGGGTTTGCTCTAGGCATCTTATTGACTTCGACAACCATGGGAGAGGGAGATCGTCGAAGCTTCGAAAGTGCCATCATGGCTTCTCGGAAGCGAGAAGGCCATGAGCTAATACTGGTTCCGCCTTGACAGGGCCCTGTATAGAAACAACGCATCAAGATGGCAGAGTGAAGAATGGAGGCAAGCATCCTCCGTGGAACAGGCGCACCGCGTTCCCTTATTTCCTCCTGTGGTTGGGGAGGTTGCCCGCATTAGTGGACGCGCCGTTGTTTGTAGGGTGAAAATTGAGTGCGAAAGAAAATTAAAACGAGAAAGGGACGAGGCTACAGGAAGATGGCTTAAAAAACGGTTTGGCAAGTGGGGCAAACTCGTGCGCGGCTAGGTCATCCTTCGTTTGGCATTCAATTCACGTCAGCCTCGCCGGCCGTTCCCGGCAACCTGGCTTCTTGATCCTTGTGGGATTGCAGGACGACAGCAATCTTCGTCACTCCTGTCGTCGCCCCTGCAACACCAGACGACAGACAGCTCCTTGGAAGTCTGTTGCTGATTACACAAGCTCGTACAGCATACCGTTGCGATCATGGCCATCTCCTGGGGGACGTACGTATTTCCAAGCCCCTCGCGTCCAAGCACGCCGCACATGTAGAGCTTCCCCTCGGAACTGACCCTCCGTCCTCTTATATAGGATCCAGTCCCTCGTTATCTTCTTCGGGCCCATCATCGTCCCTAGGTTTCTCTCCTACTACCGCAAGGCCCGTAATGCTCCCCGCCAGCATGGTTTGGCTGTGCGACCCGCCCCGCCTCCGGCCCGGCGTGCGCTTTTCCTCCTCGCCGTCACCATCGCCGTCTTCCTTGCCCTGAGCCTACCCGTCTTCTCCCCGGAGAACCTATTCCAAATCACGCAGAGCCGTCTGCAGATCCCCGTCGACGTGCTCTTCAACCGCCTCTCCAGCCTGCGTCCCAACGGCACTCTAACTGCCACGGACTCGGCGCTGCGCGCCAAGTTTGTCAACCTCGAGAGCCGCCTGCTGTACCTCCAGTTCGGGCCGTCAGTGCTAGCCGAATGCCCCTTCTGCACCTCAGACGACCCCAAGAGTTACTTTTACTACGCTCTCCTAGACGTCGTCCTCCCGCACGTCGTCAATCTGGCCGTGCTGGGGTTGGTGACGTCGCCCCTCTTCGCTGGGCGCGACGGTGCCGTTTGGCGGACGACCGCCACCATGACGGCCGTGTCAGCGGCCGTAGTGGACGTATACTATGTCAACGCATACAACTACCAGTCCAACAGCCGCGCGCTCCGGCTCGGCGATGTTGACTTCTTCTACTGGCGGGCACGCGTCTACCGGGCCCTCACGCTGGCAGCCATTGATGCAGTCTTGGCGCTTCTGGTCTGGCTGACGGCAACTAACCGCGCCTTTGTCAACCCTCCGACTCCCGCAGAGCGTGTGCAAGCTGCAGTGCGCGCGATGGGCGGCGTCAAGGGCAAGATCAGCGCAGTTGGCGTGTTCAAGAACACGGTGATCCGGGATGAAGAGCTCAAGGCCCGCAGCCTGGCATACTGGAGCCACGAGGGCGTGCTGATGCGCGAGGTGATGGAGGACCGCGAGGTCATCGATGGAGTCAACGATGCGCTCGAGAACCGAGTCGACGTGACTAAGATCACGGTCGACGCGCAGCAGTACGCCGACAATATACTCCAACCACTAATGCCCGCGCCAGAGCCAACAGTCGTGGGTTAGAGGAGGAGCCTTTCATCTAGACGAAACGGTCTCACCGTTTTCCTATTTCGTACCTCTTTTGGTTCCGGGGCGGGCGGCGCATAGATACTCACACACACATCATGGAAAGGATTCGTTTGCAGGCATTGCTGGTGTATACTAGATACCTGAAAGATAGGCATCAGGCCGAGCCTTCTAGCAGGCGGGTTTATTGCAAGGTTCACGCTTTGGTATAGCCCTGAATGAAGAATAAAGGACAACTCCCGGGTTGACAGCGACCGGAGGGTCGTGACTGGCATGTTTCTCTAGCCCCTGAACTCTCTGTCCAACGCCTTTCGAATGTTTGCGAGCTCGCCGCGACAGCCCTTCTGGGCAGGGCGAGGACACCGCCGTCTGGAAGTCGAAAGAATAAAAACGAATGCCCCAAATGCTCATGTCCAAATCCCAGGTTCCTACACTCCCTCCACGTCTCTTTACAGGGCCAGAGGGCGAAAGCCGATGTAAGGTGTAGTAAATAGCGTCGATGTCTAGTGCCTAGTTCTGCTGGCCCCTCGTCTCAGGCCTCGTTGTGGCCGTCGCTATGCTCGACATGCTGTCTTTCCTCGAGGCTGTGCCTCCGGTCGTGCTGCCAGCCTCCTCCACGCTCCTCTCCAGGAACCCGGCCCAGAGGTCGGCCAGGGATTCCTTGCCCCCCGCTGAAGTTGGCTCTGTGAAGAACTCGGAATTAAGAGCCGGAGAGCTCGGTGTGCGATGAAAGGGTGAGGTGGGTAGCCGCAGGCTGCTGCTGGAGGTTCCCGGCCGCGCGAGCCCGGCCTGCTCCTTTTGCGCATCCGTCCAGTTGAGGAGGCCCGCGATGACCTGTAGAACCTGGAACTTCCGCGGGTCGGACCGGTCGAGGGCGTGAAACTGCAGGAAGTGGTTCGTGACGACTTGTCTGCACCGGCAGGTGTTAGTCTCGGGCTCTAGTTTGCGGGTTGTAACCGGGTGGGTTCCTGGGCTTACCTATCGATCATCTCCTCGGGCTTGTTTTTCTTGATGTACTTGAGCGCCCTGGTGAGGTGCTCGTTGAGCCCGATAGCTTCGTGCCGCAGCTTGCCTATCAGGAGGCTCTTCTCCTTGACCTCCCTCTCGAACGGCGCTGTGCGCTCAACCTCCTTTGCGAGGGCTTCCCTGGCCTTCTCGGCGCTTTCCGCTCGCGCGCCCGCCTCCTGGACCAGCTTCTTCATGGCCGTTACCTGCTCCTCAGAGCTCTCGACCATCTCGCGCAGCTCTCGCTTGCGCGCCTCTTGGATCTCCTGCAACGCCCGCTGCAGGCCGTCGATGGCTTGTGACTGCGTGTCGCGCTCCTCGGACGCACGGTCGTACGCCTCGCGCAGGGTCGTGAGCTGCTCCTCCAAGTCCGCAGCCTTGTCGGCTAGCGATTCGCGCATAGAGCGCTCCTCCATCGCGATCACTTCCCACTCGCCCATGGCATTGCTGGTCGACTCCAGCTCGCTGCGCAGGTGCTGTATCTGCCGCGTCATGTCGTCCTTCTCCTTCAGCCAGTTCTGCTGCGACAGATTGTTCCGGCTGCGCAGGCTAGCGAGCTCGCGACTCTGCTCTTGGAGCTCCTCCCGCAGGCGAGTGGCCTCGGAATCGGTGCTCTGCGTGCTGTTCCGGAGCTCTTCATTTTCCTTCTCCAGCTCTTCGATCCGATCCTTGGCCTCGTCCAGCTCCGCCTTATCTCGCTTGAGCCGGTCTCCGAGGGTCTCCCTGATGTGGGCTACCCGGCCCATCAGTGTCTCGTACTGTGACTCAGCCTGTTCCTTCGCGGCCTCGCTCTGCTCGAGCTCCGACTTTAGCTGGCTGATCTCGGCGCCATGCGTCTCCTGGATGCTTTCGAGCTGCTTTCGTAACTGTTCCACCTCAGCCCGGAGGGCTTCCCGCTCCTGTGACATGGCCTCGAGCTTCGCACTCGTGTCGCTGTTCGCATCGGGCTGGTCCGCACTGCTCTGGATGGCGTGGCCGTTCGTACGCTTCGTCGTAGCAGCGGCGTGGCCATTGGATTCAGACTTGACCGGGCTCTCTGGGCCACCTTCACTCTGCGCAAAAGATGGGTGTTAGGAGCTGCCGAAAACCCCATCGGTCGGGCGGGCTCGCGCCTCCCCACGGAAAAGGGACAGAGAAAAATGCGCAGAAGCAAGAGGGGGGGGGCAACGTACCACTCCTGGGGTTACTGGCTCGTCCGTCAAGTCCTCGTTCTCGGCGGCATCGTCGCCATTTTTGTCCGCGTCGGTGGCGATAGGCTTCGGCTTGTTCGCACTCTTCTTCTTCTTATTGTTCTTCTTCTTGGCGGACGGAGCTGTAGAGCGAGGGGTTCGATTAGCACGGGGCCATTCAGACGAGGTGTCCTTTGCCTCTGCTCACTGGACCGCCCTCTCGGGGGGCAGGCACTGGGATGACGCACCTTGTAAAGAGGACTGGGTTGGATCGGTGGGCGTAGTGGCGGACATTGTTCAATTGGTGCTAGCAAGAGCAATGGCGTCTGTCCACGGCATCGGAACGCAGTCGAGATGAAGGACGGCCGCGTTTGTTTGGTTCGTCGCTCGAAAAGGTCGATCCGGATGCTGCAGCAGCGGCAACGTGGTGGTTGTCCGTTTCGCCCTCTGCTCGTCTTTGGGGTTTGGCAAACGAAACGGGCCACGTTCCACCAGTAAGCCACCCCCGTTTCTAGCCGGGACCACTTTCAGATTCCCGGGTTGGCGCAGTAAAACCAAGCAGAATGCAGCCCGAGTTGCACGGATATCTGGTCTATACCGGGCAATGGATGCCACAAGCCTGTTTTAATCGTATCTCTAAGCACAACTACGATCCAGTAATAGGCGCAATTGATCTACTTGTCATTGACAGATGCAGCCACTTGGGGCTCAGAGCCTCATCCCAGACCTGCTTCCCTCATATACGGAGCTCGTCAGGCCACGATTAGCGTCACGTGCAACGCTTATCAAGGTAGATAAAAGCCCCTACGATCGTATGCTCCTAAAATGGCACAGCAGCCTGTGGCAGCCACCTAGAAATAGAAACCGGGGGCATTCCGTAGCCAATCTGGCGGCCCCGAGGGCCTGGTCCCTAAAGGACCGCCTACCAGCCAGTGACCTTGCAGGAACTTTCCTCCTGCAAGAGTCAGTCTATGTATGTAGCCGAGGCGCAATACAGTTCTTCTCTCCCTGCCTTCCAGTTTCCGCGAGCTGCCCAGGGGACTGATACTGACGATATTACAAAAAACCTTGCGGGACTTTATTTTGTTCCATAATAATATTTTCCCGGTATAACAGCTGCACAGAAAAAGAACCTTTTAAAACTTTACTTCGTCGAGTTCCTCCAGGCATAGATATGCACGACCTTATCGTACTAGACTATATAGTAAAGCGCCTCTTCCCCTAGTATCAGAGTACTTGATCAAGGGTTGGACGTAGATCAGCCAGCGCTCTCTCTTCGTGCTTTTGCTGTGAAACAGGATACGTACAACACTACTCCGACATGTTTCTCTTTCGCAGGAATATTTTCTGAGATTGATTTGGTGCAAACTGCCCATTGACGGACAAGCTCGGTGGTCTGGATTTGGTGCCTTCCCACTTGATATCATATTCCATGATGAGCTTGCTGAAAATCATTTTGGCTTTTCGCACAGCGTAGAAACGCCCGGGGCACGCGTGCCTACCGAATCCAAATCTTTACGATCGTCAGTCCTCTCTAGGTCTAACAAGTAGTGAACCCCCCCTCCCCTAAAAAACAAAAAGCAGGCTTAGAGTAAAAGAAAGGAGCTCCGACTCACGCCAGATTGGTCTCGGATATGGTTGATGCCCCCCACTTGTCTCCTTCATCACCATCGTTCGGACCTGCCGCTGGCCGGAGCTTCGCGAAGCGGGATATATCTACCGTAAGAGGATCTTGGAAGTTGTCCAGGCTTGTCTGGATCGCGAGCGCCGGGATCGCGACTTTTGCGCCCTGGGGCAGCTCAAAGCCGTCGTGGAAGCGGAATCCGCCAGGGCTCATCACCGTGCGTGCGCACGTCACTGCTCCGACTGGGTAGACGCGGTTTAGTTCGCGGATGAACGAATCCATCAGAGGCATGTTGCTGAACGTCTTGTCCGTGAAGCCGTGCATTGCGACGGCCGCCTCTGATTCGGCACGGAGGAGTCCCAAATACTGCGGCTGCAGGAGGACCTCGAAGACCATAGAAGTGACCAAAGCACCCGGCGCTGCGCTCCCGGCCCATAGGTTGTGAACGAGGGATAGGGCGATTCGGTCTGGGTTGTGCTCCTTACTGTCTCCCTCAGAATACTGCAGACTCCATTCGATGGCATCCAGCGGCCCAGAGGTGCTCTTGTCGGTCTCGGGGCCTCTAGATTGAAACTCGCGGAATCTAGCCTCCACAATCGGCATGATGGCCGCCACCGCCTCCCGGACACGCCGGCGGTGGAAGACAGACAAAAGATGGCAGAGGGGGCGGCGGAACCACCCGAGAGGCAGCATGGTCATGACGAGGCCGTTTACGAATATGGAATCCGTAGCCGCCATGGAGGTGCGAAGGTACAAGTCATTGCGGCAGAGCTCTGATCCTATGAGGATCTTGCTTGTGGTGCGATGCATAATCTTGGCGAACAGAGCGGCCGCGGGGAAGGGTGTCCATTCGACGGGGGCGCCGATCTCCTTCCCGAAGGCATAGTCACATTCATCGATCAGAAGAGGGATCAGTTTGGCTATCACTCTGTGAGCACGAGGGCTGGGATCTTTGGGTCGATCTATTACGAACGCAAGCGAGGGTTGATGCCCCTTTTGACTACATCGATCATGAGATCCGAGGAGTAGAGGTCGCCGACGGACGCGTATAAGCTAAAGGCCTGTCGGACTGCTTGAGCGCACGAAGCAATGCCGCTCTTGGGCACGCGGCCCGTGGAATTTGCTTACATTGCTGATGTTCTCGAAGAAGCTGAGGTCGTGGGCATCTGCCCGCTTCAGATCAACTAGATACTTGGGAGGTAAGAATATATAATCCGCTGCCCACCATTTCATTATGAATGGCTTTCCCGTGCGTCTGATGACCTAGAAGGCTTTCAGCAACGGTTGAGATGTGGGAGACGACACAGGCTGCATCCAAAGCCTCACCTTCGTATACCCTTCTTGGATATATTTCTCCATTGTAAACGACATTGCGTGTCTGCCGGATAGAAAGGAAAGAAGCCATGGTTTTCCAACACGCTGGAACTGTGACCGGCGTGGGACCAAGGAGAGAAGGGCCAAAACAAGAGTCACGAGAAGACACTTCGTCGTCAATGACAAATCGCCAATGAGGTCAGACGCTACCGTAAGCCAGGTCCTATTCAGATCGGAGAACGCCATAACTGCACGGAATCTGGATGGTGGAGCGCAGAGTCGGAACGACGGGACTCTTGCTGGTTTTCACCATTTGCGGAGTGTCCACAGCCCGAAAATACGAATCGGCTTGACTGATTCCTGGTATTCTAACCGACATGCATGTGTACTTTGTTCAAATAAAATAACAATTAAGATGGAGTTGCATACGTACGACGGTCGCAAAAAAAATCATATCCAAGCAGTCGCCTCGGTGGGTATTTCCATCAGCAACACATCAGCAACCCCGTGTTGAGAGGATCTACGGGGGGGGTCTCGGAGGCCGAATCAATCGCTCACGGAACGGTGGATTGCGGCGTCCGGCAGTGCTGTCAATCCTTTTATTGGCAGCATCGGCCCTCCAGCAGGCAGTGGCCCGACTGCAGACCCTGACCCGACTGCGCCACTCGAATCCGCCGCAAAGGGAAAGCTGTTGGACAAGGCGAGTCCTACTTGGAAAGGCCATCCTCCTGTTTAGAGCGTCAAACCATGCTGCGAGCTATGCCTTGCAGAGTATACCAGGCAACACACCCAGTCGCACGTCGATGGACATGATGGAGCTCACTTTTGATTCTCGTACCATTTTGCAGGTGTTAGCCTTGGCGGCGAGGCACCCATACCTTGTTCTTTCCATTTTTATTCTCTTCTCCCTTGTCGTTGCCAATGTGGTTTCCATCCGAGAGAAAAGGCGCAAATTGTACCGCTGGGGTATGCCAGTGGTGCCGAGCAGCAAGTCCGGAGACTATCGCGCCTCGCTCGCGGGAGCGAACGCCAAGGTATTGACGAACATTGCTGGCGAAGGTGCACGCTGTTAATCTACCTGCAGTACCCGGACCAGCCATATATGGTCGATTTCCAAGATCCCACCTGCATCATCCCGGCCTACTGCATCGAGAAGTTGAAGAACCTGCCGGACGCGCAACTCTCTACCAATGGGAGCATGTATGATCGTTTCGCCATCCGCTGGACGAACAGCGGGTGGGTGGGCAAAGAGCTGGCCTTCAGCATCAAGTACGATCTCGCCAAGGAAGTTGACGGGTTTTTCTCGACAATCCAGGACGAAATATCGCACGCCGGGGTCCAGTCGCTACCCTTCTCTAGCGAATGGACCGCCGTCGATCCACAAGAAGCCCTCGTCCAAATTGTAGGTCCGGTGATAGGGAGAATGATGATCGGAGCCCCTCTGAATCGCGATAAGAGCTGGCTTTCCGCTTCAATCTACCATGCCATGGCTGTCATCATATATTCCAACTGGCTGAGGCAGTTCCCCTCAGTCCTCCGCCCCATCATCGCGCCGTTTTTGCCCCAGAAGCGGGCGGTAGAACGAACAAAACGGGCCATCGCAGACGCCATCACGCCGATTCTTGATCAGCAAATGACAGCCCTAGAGGAAGTGTCTAAGGGCCCATCAGTGCCCTCGGAAACGGGCAGGCTCACCAAGTGGCTGCTCAAAAGATACAAACCTGGGCTGAACCGCTTGTTCTCGCCCTCACTGGTCATTAGAGACCACTATTCTCTCTGCTTTGCGGCCATTCATGGTCCGACCTTGCTCCTCACCCACGCCCTCATCGACCTGGCGTCCTACCCCCAATACATCACGCCACTCCGGGAGGAGGTGGACCGAGAACTCGCCAATGCTCCGTTCGAGCAATGGACCCGGGCGACGCTGGACAAGATGCAACTACTGGACGCCTTCTGCAAAGAAAGCGCGCGCACAAACCCTAACGGTTTGAGTAAGTTATGCATCTCCAGTTCTCGTGATGATGACGCCGCGCTAAATTTCTCCTCAGTTGCCTGGTTGCGCAAGACGCATCAACCCGTCACCCTATCCACCGGACACGTCATCCCCGCCGACACCTTGATTGCCGCCACAAACCCGTACTTTAATCATGCGGCCACTCCCTGGATCGAGGACCCCGGAAAGTTCTACCCTGAGCGTTGGGTGGAGGACCGCTCGGATGCGTATCCAAACCCAGACTTCCGTTTTGGCTCCGCGAGTATTGACTCCCTCATCTTCGGCTGTGGAAGACATGCGTGTCCGGGGCGGCCGTTGGGCACCTACGTCGTCAAGGACGTCATGGCATACATCCTGAGCAAGTGGGACGTGCGGCTCAAGGGAGAGTGGAGGGGAAGACCGGAGAACATATATCACGATTTCATCATCATGCCGCCGTGCCCACCGATGGGCAATGTTCAGTTAGAGATCAAGCTCAGGAGTGAATAGTGAGCAAGAGTATGAACGACTTTCAACCACAGGAATCACACCCCCCCTGCAACTCGCATCGGTCATGTGTCCATAATAGAGATTAGGAAATGCGCCCTGCAACATGCGCTCGCTCACTCCTCTTATTTTCTGACATTTTCGACAGAGAGATAGCTGTTCTCTGGCATCCGCCAGTAGTGGTGTCTCTCAGCCCGGTGGCAGGCTCAATCTCTCTGCAGAAATCAAAGGCTCCGGGCAAGGCCTAGATCGGCTCATCTGCTTTGCCTTGCTTTTTGCAAATTGTACTAAGCTAATATACTGAAAAATTGGGTCAGGAGGAGGGGCAACTGAACGCACTAGCCTTATTAGGGGCAGCTTTTACACATTTTCTGGAAGGGATAGTTAAGAGGTTATCTAGTCTAAACAAAATTATACAGCAAATCTCATATACCACGCTAGACCAGGGCTCTAAATCCTTTCCACCATAGCTATCTAAGTATCTTAAGGGATAAACACGGCTTTATTGTTATTATTTCTTACTATATCTGAAAATAAGCTGCACAGTACGAATTAATCCTAACTAAATACGGGCAACATTTCAAGGGTATTTATCTTCCGGGGGGGTTATAATTGTAGGTATAGGCCTGTTTTATGCAGTAGGTGCTATCTTTCACCCTTACTTCGCCAGTACGTGAGCTGATCCGTGCCTAATCAGCCTTGTCAGCCCCGTAACGCCACGGATCCTATCCCGGATGGCATGCCTTGCGTGAGGTTTGCGGTTACTGCGTGTACTTCGGTCCGAGTCACAGTGTGGTCGCACGGATGCTGCTAGATGGCCAATCAAGAGCCTCACTCCGGGGCATGCCGGCCACTAATGCAACCCTGTCTTTGATGAAGGAACTGCATCATCTCGGGGGCCGACTCAACTGCCGTTGTGGCGCTTTCCACGGATCTCCTCCGATAGCTACGCGCCCGATGGAGGCGCTATGCGTGTGTGTGTATGTGCCTCTTCGGGGCCCGATTTGCTCGGTAGCATTGAGGAGTCGATAGGAATCATAGGGGCGGACCTGATCGTCTCTTACCTGTCTAGGTACGCCACCGCGGTACGTTCGTGCGTCTGCTTCATCGGATTGTCTGCACGAGACTGCCAAGCTCCGGATGCTGCCGCGCAAGGACCCCCCTCTGAAAGCCATTGAAGTCCAACTTTCCTTGCGAACCCGACTTCTGCTCGTCTCCCAACTCAGACGAACCACTTGTCATAAAGGTTCTATAACACTCGTGCAATGAGTCCTCCGCCAGCTACCAACGAGCAGAGCACAGGCGACACAGCTGGTCCTGATGCGTCGTCGCCCTCATTGGTGAAGACAGAGGAGCAGCCTCCGGCGGCGGAGAAGAAGAGCCTCAAGTTTTGGACCGTTTTCATCGCCTTGTGCCTGCTCGGGCTCTCCACCTCCCTCGAAGCCACCGTTGTAACCACCGCGCTCCCCAAGATCAGCGCAGACATCGATATCGGCAGCCGGTACGTCTGGGTCGGTAGTGCATTTCTCCTGGCCTCCGCAGTGGTCCAGCCTTTCCTGGGCCAGCTGGCGGACGTGTTCGGCCGGCGATGGCCTCTTCTGTTCGTCACGTCGTGCTTCGTCCTCGGCAGCGGCATCGCCGGCGGCGCCACCAACGCCGGCACAATGATTGGGGGGCGCACCGTGCAGGGCATTGGCGGCGGCGGCATTCTGGTCCTCATCGACGTTGTCGTGTGCGACTTGCTGCCCCTACAGGAGCGTGGCAAATTCCTGGGTTTGGTCCGCATCACGGGGGCTATTGGCTCGTCCATCGGTCCCGTTGTGGGCGGTGCCATTGCCAACGCGAACTGGCGGTGGTGCTTTTATATCAACCTCGTCACCGGAGGGCTGGCTCTGGTGTACCTGATCCTCTTTGCGCAGCTCAAGCACGAGCCGAAGCCGTGGAAAGTCGCGCTGGCCGAGATTGACTATGTCGGAGCAGTCATCTTCATCGGCTCTCTCACGGCTCTCCTCCTCGGCTTAGTTATGGGCGATGTCATCTTCCCGTGGAAGTCGGCCAACGTCATTGTTCCCATCGTCGTGGGTGGGCTCGGTTGGGCCGCATTTCATGCCTACGAGTCCACCCGCTTCTGCAAGAATCCTATGATGCCGACACGCATCTTGGCAAACCGTACGGCAGCAGCGGGCTATCTATTGGCCTTCGATGGGGCCCTCCTGCTATACTACGTTGTCTGGTTTCTGCCGGTCTACTTCCAAGGCGTGCTCGGCGCGTCCCCGCTCACCTCCGGCGTCCACCAGCTCCCCTTCAACTTATTCTTGGTCCCATCGGGCATCGTGGCGGGCGGCATGATCTCCAAGACTGGCAAGTACAAGCCACAGCAGTTTGTCGGCTTCGCGCTCGTGTCCATCGGCGTGGGTCTTTTTACCCTTCTCCATCAGGGCTCGAGCACGGCAGCCTGGGCGTGCTTCCAGATCATCGCTGCTATTGGACTCGGAATCGTCCTGACCACCGTGCTACCCGCCATCCAGTCCGCTCTCAGCGATGCAGATATCGCCAAGACCACGGCTACGTACGCATTCGTGCGCAGCTTCGGTGGCATCTGGGGCGTGACCATCCCGTCCGTCATCTTCAACGGCCAGATTGACAACTTCCTCCCGCGAATCACCGACGCCTATGCCCGGGAGCAGCTCAGCAATGGCCGTGCTTACGGATTTGCTTCGTATGGCGGCATCCAGAACCTCGCTTCCGATGTCCAAGCTGAGGTGCTAGGCGTCTACAGCGATGCATTGAAGACCGTCTGGCAGGTCGGCATCGGATTCGCCTTGGCTGGCTTCCTGGCCGTCTTTGCCGTCAAACAATATGACATGTCCAGAAAGAACGAGTCCAAGTTTGGATTGCAGGAAGGGGAGCAGGACGATGCAGCGAAGGCGGAGAAAGGACAGGCCGAGACAGCATCTGGGGGTGAAGACGTGGCAGGAAATGAGGTGGCGGAACACTGAGGGGCGGTGATGAGGTAGACGAAGGACCGGGCGTGAGGTGAATGGCTCGGCGACACATAGGGATGGGGGCACTCTGAGATATTTTGGCTGTACAGATTAAGTTAAAAGCTTCGAGATATAGAAGGCTGGATATCTAGGAGGAGAGGGTGGGCGGTGTCGCTAAATTTTGACGGCTAGGACGGCCGGGTAGGAAGGGTTATGCCATAGGCCCCCGATCTTTTTTGATAGAGCGAGGTATAGGATCCCGCAGCAGTTTGTCAAATCAACGCTTCTAACCGGCTATAGCGTTGTGGCATCTTTTCTTCAATAGAGAGCCGTTTTCTTCTTCTTTTCCCCTCTTAGATATCAAAACGCCTTACGAAGCGCTAGAGGCCTGGCCATGCCACTTTGTACAACCACACCAGGTACTGCAGCACCTCGTGCACGTGTCCCTCCTCAAAATACCGGCACAAAACAGCTCCTCGCAGGACTTTGCATGTACTGTACTTAGCGCCGAAGCAAAGCCCGGCCCACACCTATCGGCCACCGAAACCTCCCAAATCTATGCACAAGTGCATGTGTGGCGGATATTCCGCAAAGTAGTGAGCCCGCTATGCTGATCGAAGACAAGCACATCTTGGTGTTTATTATTTATTTTTATTTTTTGCTCTAAGAAATTTCATAACAAACACAGTTGAACCATCGATAAGAATACACTTTGGATTTCTTTTGAGCGGAGCATCGTTGGGCCGTGCGAAACTTTGTGCACTTGGGAGAGCTCTCGGGTTCCGGCTGCTACCCGAGGCGAGCCTTGCTGGTATGAAGGTGCGACCGAGCAGATCTGCCTATTTCTTTTAAAATAAAATAAAATAAAATAAAAATACATGCATCTTCATACGTCAGACCCCGCTTCTTTCTCGGCAGCCTGCTTGTCGCTTGGTGTCCTGCGTCTTGCTCGGTGCCTCCTGCTGTGTCTTGCTCGGTGCCTCCTGTGTCTTGCTCGGTGCCAACTGCATATGAATAGAAAGATATCTTTTACAGGCCCCCCAACCGATGCCCTCTTCTCTGACACTAGAAAAAAACACTGGAAGAAAATACCAGAAGCCTCAGATTCATTTCACCTTCCTACTCGCATCACCACGCACGATTTCCTTGGCCTGCCATCTATCGACAGCCACTTTTTAGTCAAGTATGGCTGTAGAGTACGACATCATAGTTATTGGCGCCGGCCCTGCCGGCCTGAGCGCCGTCTCCTCCATCGTGCGCCAGGACCACAAGACGGTGCTCTTCGACTCGGGGAAGTACCGCAACGAGCTCAGCAAGCACGTACACACCGTGCCTACGTGGGACCACCAAGATCCTGCCAAGTTCCGCGCTGCGGCACTGGCGGATCTGGAACGATACGGCTCAGTGACGGTCGAGAATGCCGAGGTCGAGACCATCAAGCAGCGCGAGGATACCACGTTTGAGGTCACGGCGGGCGGTAGAACCTGGACTGGCAAGAAGGTCATCCTGGCCACCGGTGTGGAGGATTTGTTCCCCGACATTCCCGGATACGCCGAATGCTGGGTCAAGGGAATGTAAGTCGTCGAAACACCGCATAGCAACCTCGTCGTCTCGCTGACCCCTTCTCCGCAGTTTCCACTGCCTGTACTGCCACGGATGGGAGGAGAAAGGCGCCTCCACCTCAGGCATGCTGGCCCAGGGAGATGTGAACAACGTCGTAGTCGCGCTGCACTTCGCTCGCCAGGCGCTGCGCCTATCGGACCATGTGACACTCTACACCGACGGGAACGAGCAGCTGAGCAGCGACCTCCAGAACGCGCTGGACGCGGCTCCCGCTCCCATGGCGGTCGACTCACGCAAGATTACCAGGCTGGAGAAAGGCCCGGAGCGGGCCCAGGTTGTCTTACACTTCGAGGACGGCACCAGCAAGACCGAGGCCTTCCTGGCTCATAAGCCTTCAACCATCCTGCGAGGCAACCTGCACGAGCAGCTCGGTCTTGCCATATCACCGGCGAAGACCATCGTAGTGAACCCACCCTTCAACCAGACCAGCGTCAAGCATGTCTTTGCCGCCGGCGACTGCGCGTCTCCGATGCACACCGTCACGGCAGCGATGCACTCGGGAACCTGCTCCGGAGGTGGTGCATCTCTGCTAGTGCAGGCCGAGACCTACAATCAGCAGCCTATCTTTTAATTTTTGATCCTCGAGGGCAGGAGCGGGAGGGGGGTGGCGTAAGGGTGGTAACATTGGCTGGGCCTCTTGCAGAAGACAAATTTAAAACCGGACGGCTCGGAATGCAGGTCTGACGCTTCGCTCGGCGCTGAGGGGGGTCAAGTCGATGAGGTACGAAGTGGTACGAGGGGCAGGGAGGGGCCAACGACTGTGCAGTAGAATCCGGTCGGTGGCCGACCATGCCGTTGGTAGGCAGCTGAAAGGCAATGATACTGTAGCCATTCCTCTCAGCCGCATCCTCCCTCGGCCCCTCGAATCCCCCCCGACTTGGGCAAAAAAACAGAAGGAAAAAAATTGTAGCCAGGGTAGACACTGTGGTTAATGGATGAATATGCTTAATATTATCCAGCCACCCGCTTACCAAAGTTATCCCCTTCCCTCTTACGTTGGTCTCGAGCACTTTCAGCCCCTCCTCCCCTCCCTTCTTCCTCGCTCAGCTATCCAACTCTCTGGTTTGGCAATTCAGCTTTCTCTCCAAAATGGCTGGTATGATCCCCCCCGGGACGGATGTATGGGCGGTGCCCGCCGGTCCGCCTCCGCCCGGCGTCCAGCCGAATCTCATTAACCCCGAGACGAACGAGAATATCGGGGTGGTCACGCTATCGGTGCTTCTGGTTGTCGCAACTATCTTCGTTGCCCTGCGGTTGTATGTGCAATTGACCATGACCAAGAATAAGCCCTGGTGGGATGATGGTAAGAGCACACCGGGGAGAGGTAATATTGGAAGGTCGAGTGCTAATGCGCCTCGGACAGTCCTCCTGCTTATCGCCTTGGTTAGCAATCCGATTCTTTCACCGACTTGTGCACGCCCCACGCCCCTGGATTGACACTCTCGCAGCCCCCCCAGGTCGCCTATACAGGTATTACCATATGGAGTATGAGCCCCGCTGCTCTCCTCTCACCAGAGTCTGCTTCTCTAATGCCAGTTGATAGTGTGCAAGGCCGGTCTGATCTCCCGACATATCTGGGATACGCCCCTCGGCGTGGCACTCTACCAGCTGCCTTACGTGAGTTAGACTCTTCTCGCTGGACAAGCCCTGTCGAGCCCAGATCACTGACAGTAGCCTAGTGGACGGTGGTTTTCGCAGCCCTGGTCATGCCTATTACCGGGTTGGTGAAGGTATCACTGCTGCTCCTCTACCTACGTCTGTTCCGCTCCAACGACGCGGTTCGATGGGGCATCATCGCGGGCATCGTCGTCATAAGCATCATGTACACCGTGTGGATGTTCGTCTTCATATTCCAGACTGTCCTGAACGACACCGTCGGCTCTCACCTCAGCTGGGCTCAGGCAGCTTTCAACGTTGCTACTGACGTCTACATCTTTCTTCTACCTATCTCGGCGGTGGCTAGGGTGACCATGTCGCTTAGGAACAAGATCGGCGTCCTGCTGATTTTCTCCACTGGAGCCTGGTGAGTGAGCGCATACCGCGCCATTTTGGGCGTGGCTCAGAGAGGCTGCTAATTCTTTTCTCAAGCGCCATCGTTATGAGTTGCCTCACGCTCTACTGGCGCGTTGCATATGACGGAGACAGCTCGGATGCAACTTGGACTGGCACCGTCCGGCTCTCCCTCACGTAAGTGTCATGGCGCGCATCCCTACTTCTACCTTTCGGGTCGACGTGCATTGCGTTTCTAAAACTCGGTAGCGTGATCGAGGTCGACATCGGGATCATGGTGGCTTGCATGCCTCTCTTTGCACCGCTGCTGCCGAAGCGAGCCCGCATCGATAGATGGACCAACAGATTCCGCTCCGCGTACAGCCGCCTACTCGGCAGCCAGAATACGACCCAAGGCTCGGCATCCCATATGAGTTCTGATAAAGGCTCGGAAGGCACCGGTGTGGGGCTGCAGGAGAAGGATCATAGCTCCTCAGGGCCGAGCAACGGTCACAACCGGAGGGAATGGTTCGACCAGACGGGCAGCTTGACGGATAATACTGTTATTGACCGGAATAGCAAAGATCTGACGCATTTGACATCAGAGCACCAAGTATAGGTTTGGGAAATAAAGGAAGGGAGAGGGCATGTATGTAGGCGGCTTAAGTTGTGGGAATGAGTTGATGACCCGTATGAGTATCAGAAGGCGCCCAGAATCCGGCGGTCACGCGAGTCCTAAATGTGACATGCCGCTAACTATAAAGGTCTGATTTATGCTTGATAATCACACCGCACATAGCGACGTGTTTAACAGGCGAGTCATCTAGTATAAGGGTAGGGAGGCTTGAGAGCTACCGCCGTAAAGTCTTGATCGGCTCGTCTAGATACTAGTTCTTTCATACCAACCTAATCAGCTAATTATACTGCAAAATCGAGGCCTAATGGCGATATGATTAGACGAGATTTGAGTTGGAAACGGAAAGATACACGATTTGCGTAAGGAAGCGTGCTTAGTACCTTTAAGCTCGACCACACCCTTGTTGGCACTACTGTAGGAGAATGGCGACACTCTCCATTATTTACAGTAAAGTGCTCCATACCACATAGAAATACAGTGTATACCGGATTATTTTGTATGTCGCCATGTTATTTCGGGAGATCAACACACCTAAACCTAGTGAAGCTGCCGCTAACCCGCAAAAGCTCACAAAATGAGGAGAACCCTTACTAGGGTCCTCCAAGGGGGGTGGAGCAACTATGTAGATTACAGCTAAGTCTTGGCTAGTGTGTTGGTTGGTCACGTGTATACGGTATATGGGTGTGGTGGTCGTAAAGGAGCTTGTATACGACCTACGTGGTGAGGGGCTCGAATCCCGCTATGGGAAGATCTGTGTGGATGTGGCTCTCCAGTAGCTAGTAAAAAATAACTGATATCTTAACGAGACGATTGGGACCTAAATCCTTACCAGAACAAGTTCCTTATTGGAGCAAGTAATAGATCGGTCACTGTATATACGGCCGGAATATGGTAAGAACGTTCCTAAACGACACCGAGTCGAGCTCCGACTAATATGCGATGAAGGAAAAAGCCCGCCAAAAGGCAGCTGGCGCCGTCACACGCCGTGTGGGGGTCCGCGGTCGTTTCTTGCCCGATCTCTTCGCTTCATACCGGTCCGGTGGGAGTCCTTGGCGCTGACCTCGGACTCCGTTTTTTTCGGCCGGAGGCCGAGCTGCCGCATGTCAGACAATGCCCATACATTTTGTAGTTGAACTGAAACCAAAAGGAAAAATACGACTGATAATACTCATCAGAGACATTCCTTGCCGCGTAACTTCATCATACTCCGAATCTTTGCTTGCTAGCCCCGGACCTGGATGATGACTGAACAGGATTCTGGACAGTACGTGTTAGGAGACAGCTCTGCTGAGCTAGATCGAATAAAAGCCATTCATGAGTCAACGGTCGATTACTTGGGCAAGCTTGTATTAGCGCCGGTAGATTTCACCTCTTCCAGCCTCCGGATCCTCGACTCCGGAACCGCAGGCGGTATGTCATCTTGGCTCTTCTCCTCCTCTTCTCTGACGTCCCAGCTCGAGGGGTCTGCAAGGCCCGATATGCTAATATCCTGTTCGCGGAATTTTGCTAGGCCATTGGCTGCAGAGCTTGAAGAAGGAGAACGGAGAGGCGCACGACTACATTGGAACCGACATTACGGTCGCATTTTTCCCCAAGCCCGAGTCCGCTGACGGCATCACGTACCGAGCACAGGATGTGACGGCCCCCTGGCCGCGGAACTGGCTCAGCAGCTTCGACCTTGTCCACCAGCGGTTCGTGTTCGGCGGGGTGCCCAAGCAGCGGCTCCAGGGTGCAGTAAAGGGCCTGATCGACCTCGTCAAGCCCGGCGGATGGATTCAGATCATGGAATCGGACGTTAGAGAGGACGACGATGACACCGCCGTAGACGGAAGCCTCGCAGACGGTGCGGCACCGATCTGGAGTCTGCTTCGACATCTCTACTTGAGCATGGATGTTGAGCCCGATCTAGACCGATGTCTACCCACATGGCTCGCAGAGGCCGGCCTAGTCGACATCCACGAACAGAGGTCCACCGTACCCGTGGGCGCGCGACGTGGCGGCACAGACATGGCTAGGGTGAGCGCTGACGCCATGGTCGCAACGGCAGAGCAGCTCGCCACAGCGATCCGTGGTAAGTCCAAACTCTACATGGACCCTGCATACTGCTAGGTCCGGGGAGGATTGCTTGCGTGGTGGGTGGCTAAATTGTAGGCAAACGAATAGGGCTAGGCAACTCGCCGCTTTCGAACGACGAATTGGATGGCCTGGCTCTTCAGGTTCGGACGGCGTTGGAAAAGGAGGGCGGAACCTATCGCGTCTACGCCATTTGGGCTCGCCGGCCGTGGGAAAGCGATGACGCCCGCCCGATAAATGCCGAGACAGTCCCCCATCCTACGGAGGCTTGTGCGGCAGCCACCGTGTAGCATTCTGGGGGCTGAAGGGCTGGTAAGACCGCAGTAGTGCCGTGCGTGTACAAGTAATTACAGGAAAGGAGGAGTCCTACAGGATGACAAAATGACAAGGCGCGGCGCTCCCAACAGTCATTTCAGCCAATAGCGACCTCGGACGCGTAATTTGGTAGCTTGCAATGGTACAATTGGCTCGAGAATAGTACAGCGTCTCGCTGTCAATGCCTCCATATCGACATATGTTGCAGCCACGACTGAAGAAGGCTGCCGAGGGATCCGATTGGATTAAACCAATGGGCTGAATGGGGTGTGGTCCTCGCAAAGTATAGTGGTGTGGCCCTGCAGAAACCACCCCTATCTACGGACAGCAGAAGAATCACCTTTCGCAATGGGATTGCCTGTGTACGGGGACGCCTTCCCTGAGAAACAGTGGGGGGAATGGCTCTTGGCCAGGGAATGAATGCATCTTGGCTCGGATATGCTCCTTGAAATAGCTGCTTTTAATTGGCTAGTTACAAACATAGCTGGCTTTGATTGGCTAGAACTACTAAGACCCGTTTTTTAACAACCCTAACCCTCAAACTTTTATCTTAAACCTTCTTAAGGCAAGTGCTCCAAATGCGCCTGCCTTTAACCTCTCGAAGAGAAGTAATAAGCGTCACACTAAGATTATTTTCATTTCTTAGATCCTTAAACTTCTACACTATAGATATATGAGTGTCGGCAGTCGCTTTAAAATTGAAAACCACCCTACGAGGTGGTCGCGCGATTGCGATCGCTTCGTAAGATGCTAACACAACATCCTATACTAAAACCGGGAAGAATGGGAGGGGGTTAAATGAAGCTTTTCCCTAGCCAATTAAAACGGTCCGAGCGTACAGTCAGCCAATTAAAACCGGCCATTCTACTAAGTACTATTCCCGGATCAAGAACCATTCCCGGATTAAGAACCAGTCCCTGACTGAGAGCCATCCTCCCAACCATATCGCTATTTCTCAGGGAAGGCTCCCCTGTATACAGGCAAAAGCGTTACAATGGCTGGTTCGAGCCTGTCTCACGGGCCCCTCACGTCCCCCCTTTCCTTCTCCCGCTCCTCCAAGTCTTTCAGTTTTCGTTCTAGCCTCGTCAGGTACTGGGTCCGTTGCTCCACCGTCTCAGCCGTGGACGACGCACCCTGCGGGCCCCGTCGCGCTAGCCCTATGACGCTCGATAGGATCGCGCCTACGTGGTGATACTCGCGGCGTATGAGGCGTGACTGCCAAGACCGCTGCTCGGCGCTTAGCGAGAAGGCGCTAAAGGCCATGGACGAGACGAAGCTCGCGGGTAGGCTGGCCAGGACGCCGCTGCCGAGAACATCGGCACTATTTTCGTCAACCGACTTCGCGCCTGCTTCGAGCAGGTCGATCATCTGGGCGAGGATGATGCCGAACAGCAGGATGCATCGGTCGCCGCATGACTGCTCTTGGATGCGTATGAGGTTTTGCAGCTCCGCCGCCGCCTTGCGCGTCACCTCCAGGATCAGGTCAAGCGTTTTTAGCTCGCTCAGAAGGTAGTTTTCCAGCGTAGCGAGAATGTGCGTGCAGACCAGCACGCATCTGCTGTCCAGCTTCGCTGAGGTCTGTACCGACGTTCTCTCCTCGAGGTCCGGTTCAAGATATGGTTCCGATTCCGCTTCCGAGTCGAGCTCCAGGTCTGGCTCGTCCGCCGCCTGTCTACGGCGCTTCGTGCCTCGAGTGGACGGCGTCCCGGCACCCACAGACGGCGGAGTCGGCAGGATCGTGCCCCCGATATCTAGCGGGATGCTACCGTGCGCCGGCGAGGGATGCCCCGGTCTGTTGGTCGAAGCGGGAGGCCGGCGCACCGAGGACGCGACGATGCTACCACTCCTTGTGCTGCTGTCGGCGACGCTGGGCGGAGATAGGTCCCCCATCGATCCAGTATGATATCTTGCAGGATCAACATCGTGATGGTCGATTAGGCGGTGTTCATCGTTCGGCGTCCCAGCCAGGATCCCGCTAAAATTCGAGAGTGTGGCGTCCAGCCCGGGCACGTCAGAAACCCACTCTTCGGAGCGTACCCAAGCCTGGGACCAAGGACCCAGATCTGGCTGTGGAGTGTTGAGCGCGTGGCTCTTTGGAGATCGCGTCAAGAGATCGACGAATACGTCGATAGAACCACCGTCAACAGGCGGCGCATTCGATGCGACTCGATGCGGCTCCTTCTCCGAATTCTTCTTCTTCGATCTCACACCCGGCACCTTGCCCACTCGAGATTCGGTGTAGATGCATTCAGTGCGTAGCGCCTTGCAGCGCCCACATCCATCGCGCTCTCCAGAACATTTGACCTACACAAGATAAAATCGTGAGCAATTCGCAAGTGCTGAGAGACAAAAAAAAAAAGGAAAAAAAAGGCCATGGAGCAGTCTACCTTCGCCGAATAGCACTGATTGCAGGCTGAGCGAAGCCTTGGGGGCTTTCCATGACTACGGAGCGTCGCTCGTCAGCTGTCTACACCCTAGAGTCGTCTTTAGGGAGTCGTGGCACGGAGCAGTACTTACAGTCTAGTCGAGTCTTTGGCTGCCGGTAGTTGCGACATGTTTTGTGGTGGGAATGTGCCTCGTGATTTCTTGTCGAGTCGGATATCCTTGGCACAAGCATGGACTGGCGTCTTTCGGGGGAGGTCGTGGCAGGATGGGCCGGGAACAGGTTACCCGCTTCTTTCCTGCTTTCTCTCTTTCTTTCCTCCTTTCTTCCTTTGATTTTCCTTTACTTTCTCCTTTTTTTTCGTTTGCCTTATCCGAATTTCTTCATATTTTTTCGCTTGGAGGATTTCATAGCAGATAACGAGTGAGCTGAGACCGATCGTCATTGTCTGCCAGCACGACCAGTGTCTCTACAATCCTCCAGGATTAAAAGCTAGACAACCCAATAGGAGAAGAAACACCCCATAAAAAGTATCCGCATGTCGCCTGCTACAGAAATTATGTGATAAAATACATAAAATCAGCACTTTAACGTGCTAGTAACAAACAGGGATACCTATTTTATAGTAGTCGTAACCGATATTATTAAGCGAGAAGCTTGATGTATTTTGTGATATAATTTCTATGCGACGCGACATGCCGTGGCCTTTGTTGTCTTCTTATTGGGTTGTCCGGTTTTTAATCCTGGAGGATTGTATGGTGTTCAGCGGTTCTACCAAATATAATTGTCCCCACAGGTGCAGTGACCTGACACATGCGACTCGTCGGACCAAGTGGGTACAGTTGAGATGTGACATCCTTCCTCCCACAGCCTCGCCGGCCAACTGCCTGACAGATCTCTCCTCCGCACGGTTCCGTGCCAGCTTTCACTGCCCTCTGCAATACGACTCCACGATTCTTATGCAGCACGGGCCCGGCGGAATGCGCTCGGGCTACAGAGCGCTGAGCAAGGCGGTACTATGCCCTTTCGGGGATGCAGCCCGGCGGACGATGGGTTGTAGCTGTCACTCCCGGGCTCTAACCGGTGCAGCGTGTCTAGATAATCGATTTAGAAGAGTCTAGACATATCCTGGGTAGATGAACTTGGCAGCTTCCCGCCTTGCCGACGATTTCTCAAACTGTAAGGTGGTACCCATCCTCGTATCAACTATATTATTACTCTTCTGTCGGGCACTATCATGGCTAGGTCGTGCCCTGAGGACACAGCTACTGACAGGACGGAAGTGACGGGGGGGAGGGGGGGGAGGCGGGAGTGTAAGCCTTGGCCGACCCCTCCATCTCATGCTGTGTAACAAGAGCGGTATTGGTGATACAAAGACGTTAGTGATGCAACAAGGCCCTTGCATGCAGCCGTGGCATTTTTTCTTCTTGCTGACCCCGAACCGGGAGGCCATATCGAGCATAAGCGAAGAAGGTATGCAGAGATTCACATGTGAACAGTTGTTCCTTCGAGGATAGGTGCTTCTCTTTTGGTCAACCAATTCCTCCAGCCAAGCGTGGGGGCTCCCTTTCGTATGGAGACAGTCAATCGGGTGTCTTTCCCGAGCCAACAAGCCGTGTCCCATTCCTTTGGCCTCAAGTGTCGCTGTAAAGTAGAATTCAAAACCGGTAGGATCCTCGGGCTGGAGGAAGTTTCGTCCACGGAGGCTGCGCATTGTTGGCGGAGGATCCAGAAGAAGTCCCTCTTCCGGGTGGTCCGGAGCTCGGGGGAACCAACAAGTGACCGAGCGTAAGGCTGTCTTAGGGTACCTGAGCTGAAGCTCTGGAATCCGGGCTGTGATTGGTCTCGACCCGGCTCGTGCGTCTCAGACGCGGCAGCCAAGAGCTAAGAAGGTCAGGCCAGCGGATGCATACTCCTGGATAGTGCTTGCTTATGAGCTAGTACGGGACCGACGAAGCTATGTGTCATGGCGAACGTAAGCGAGCAGCCGAGGGCTGGTGAATCTGCTCTTATTTGGACTAAAGGCTGTCCGATAAGGAAGAGAAGAGAAAGAAAACAGCTTGAGCCACCCCCTTGCTTAAAACCAGGGGCCAACGCACCAGTCAGAGAGCGGTTCCAGCATGGGTAAGGGGAGTTCCCTTACAGCTGGTTGGTTGGCTGGTTGCTGCGCTGTGTGCAATGGGTAAGGGGAGTCAGGGCTGCTCTAGCTTGAGTAGCTAGAGCTGCCATAACAGTATACCTAAAGGCGTAGGTCTGTATATGGCTATATAAGCTGCTTTAAAGGCTAGAAAACGCGAGATTGAAAGGGCTAGATGCTTGCTCGACCAGCTGCTCTCTGTAGCTAGCTAGCTATTTATCCTCGTACGGCAGCTGGATCTCGTCGGTTCTGGGGCTGGCCGTACGTCATATAGCTCCATACGGATGGCTTAGATACACGGCAGTATAGTTCCAAAATAGGGCAGCGAAACAAAATAAACTACCTAGATAGCTAGATCCTTACGTGGATCCAGCTGCTAAAGCAGTATAGCGCTGTAAAAGCAGGATACCGAGTGTTTAGGCTTGGTCCCAAGCTTCCTAAATAGGAAGGAGGGGCCCAACATTGCTTAACACTATGCCATCTATTAACTAGTTAGTCCCGCCTCTCGCAGGAGATCTCGGTGTTGGGATGAAGGATCCACGATGTGGGGTTCTTGTCCCAGCTCGTCGTCTCCATCAGGCTCAGTCGATGGCCCTCCACCAATTGTGCCAGGAGCTCTCGGATCATGAACTCGACGAGGAACTTCCCCAAGCACTGCCGGGGCCCGAATCCAAAACGCCAGAACTGGTAGCGCATCTCGGCCGGCCTCCTCTCCAGGAACCGCGCCGGCCGGTAGGCTCGTCCATCGGGGCCCCAATACGGGTTGTTGATGTTGAGCGCGTGCGTATCCACGACAAAAGCGGTCCCGCTCGGGATGCGAAATCCGGCAACGATGCGGTCCGTGGGCGCCGCCTGCGGGACCGAGAATGCCGCGAGAGGTTTAAGGCGCGCCGACTCCAAGATGGAGGCCGCAAGCAGCGTCGATCCGCTCTGAATGTAGTCTTCCCACGTGAGCTCCTGTTCGCGCCGGGCATGCATGATTTCGCTCCCGAGCTCCGATTGGATGTCCTGGTGCGCAGCGAGAAAGAGGAGGCTCCACGAGATGCCCCCCATGGTCACGTCTAGATTGGCAAAGAGCATCTCATCCACGGTCTGGAGGAGCTGCTCCATGTCCAAGCCGCTGCGCTGCACCTCGGCGTACAGTCGAACGATGACCGCCTCTTCGTCTCCCTCCAGAAGACACGCTCTGTAGGCTTTATCGTTGAAGTCCGCCCACCCCCGCTTGAATTCCTTCAGATCTCGTCGGGTCTTGGTAGGTAGGTATCGACTGATACCGTACCGTGTAGCACCCCCTTGTATCATGCGTGCCCACAGGGATTCTCTCAGCTCTTTGAGCCGCTCCAGCTCGATTCTCGACCCTGAAGTCAGGGATGCCCCGTAGAGTATATCTGCGACGATGGAGAACGGTAGCGACGCCAGGTCGCTCACAGGATTTATGCGATTCTGACGCAACGGCCCGTCTGCGGCGAGGAGCTCGAGATGCTGCTTGACGAGGCTAGAGATGCGCGGGAGGTATGCTCGCGAACTCTTGTGCGTGAACGGGGGGGTGGTAGCTAGCCTCAGGTCTCGGTAGGCTCTTCCGCTGATCAAGCCAAGGCATTTGCCGAGTAGTTCCCCCATCAGCCACCCGGCGTCGTTGTTCGCCGCTTTGACATGCTTATCCGAATCCTTGAAGACCGTCTCGACGTCTGCCGCACCCTGAATCACGCTGCACATATGTCAGTCGATTAGTGTAGACCGCGCAGACTGAAAACAAAACAGTGGAATGGGAGAAATAGGGGGGGGGTTAGGAAACCCTTTCGGGAGGTCGGTATGGGTTACATTTCTTGGTTCATGCCGCACCAAAGCCGGTAAGCCTGGCCGTACATCTCCCCCCATCTCTTGCTGTTCTTTTCTCCCTCTAGGAACTTGCCAACATCTCCTTGCCCGTCGGGCCATCGGTACGGGCACGTGGGGATCGGGTGTCCATCGCGAAGGGACCGGATCGGATGCCGCCAGAGGAGGTAGCACTGAAATGCAACAGCGCGTCAAATCTGCTGCACCGTGCAGCGGAGAATTTATTCGACTCACGTGAATGATGCTCGAAAAAATGACGTTTATTTTATGTTGGAACTGGACATAAGAGACGCAGAGGATCACGACTGTGGCAGTCGAGAACAAGGCAACCGCATTGAGCGATGCCAGTAGATCACACATGCTGCTGACAGAGGAAAATCACCCACAAAACCCTCTGGACGATGATCCACTGCTCTCCTTATCTGCTTCTACAGAGCCGAATACTAGTGGTACGAATACAGCTTCCACCATGTGAGGTTTCGGTACGCACGAGGTAGGGGCTTAGGTCGGCCCCCGAGATGTAAGCCAGTGGCACCGACGGAGACCGGCGGAATGCTTTTTTTTTTCCAACATCCGCCGTGACGAGATTCTCGGGTCCGGGCCCCGAGGCGAAAAAGGCAACCTCCCAGCTTATCACCGGTACGTCCCCGCTAGGTTGTAATAAACAGTAGAAGGGGATAATCTGGCTACCAGAAGATGCAACGGAGGACGGCGGACTAGAATCTTGACACTCCAATCGCCATTATGCCGCGCCCTGCTGTTGCGATACACTTCACCTCGCTGGCCGTCCAGCTCCTGTTTCTCTCGGCCCCGTCCTTCCCGGCGCGCCGGACGGTCGCTGTCTTCCTCATCACACTTCTTGCCGTTGCGCCGCATTTTGTAGAACCAGCCAGTGATGTTCCCGGCGATGCGCAGCCCTTCGCCCTCCTCTGGCCCATCTATCTCGGGAGTCTGGACAAATTCCTCGGCAGCACGGCCGGTCGCCCCGAAGACAGCTACTGGCGCGTTGACCGACCCGCGCGCGAAGCCAACGCCATGAAGCCTTTGAGCTTCGCCAAGCTGAAGTGGGCGGCGGCCATGATGTTCAACACGCGCGGGGTGCGGTGGAACTACGAGGTCGCCAAGCTGCCGCGCGGACGAGCGGGACGGACTAAGTGGTCGTTCTTGCTTGTACAAGTGGTGGAGTTTACCAAGATGCTGCTCATGACCGACCTGCTGCTACAGCTCTCGGAGCTTTTCTTCTGGACGCCACGGCCGGAGGATTCCAAGTACCTGACCATCACGCATGCCGACTGGCGTTGGTCTTTTCTCAAAGTGCTCGTATTTGCCTGCGGGCCGTACTTCTTTGTGAACTGGCAATACGTAGGTGCGTCAATCGTTGCGGTTGCCATCAACTTGAGTAAGCCCGAAGTAAGCCGTCCATCCTGTCTAGATTTCTTTTTGATTTTTTGTGATTTTTTTGATTATTATTATTTTCAACTGATCCTCGCATTAACTGGTCGAGCAGGACTGGCCCCCCTACTTCGGCGACGTGAGCGAGGTCACAACAGTTCGGCACTTTTGGGGTTCATTCTGGCACCAGACGCTGCGTCGGGTTCGTCTCCCCGGTGCCTTCGCTTTGCATCTCCATTTTATCCTCTCCACCTGACCCGCTGACATGCCACTAGACCTTTACCAAGCTCACAGGCTTCGTAGTTGACAGGCTCGGCATCCGACGAGGGACTAATCTCTCCTCGTACCTCCAGATTTGGATTGCATTTGCCTTCTCCGGGTTCATGCACGCCCAGTCCATGCTCCTCCTGCCGCGACCGCCCAATATTACCGCAACAGAGTCTACCGTGGGAGTCATGGCATTTTTCCTCTGGCAGGCGGCAGCCATCACCGCCGAAGACTTGGCGCAGTGGCTCTGGAGGAAGGTGTCAGGAGACGTAATGATAGATCGTCGGATCAGAAAGTGGTTAGGTTATTCGTGGGTCATTCTGTCGTTTTGGATTTCGTTGCCGTGGGCAGCCGATGTCATGATGAGGATACGGCTTACTGAAGAGTCCTTCCTGGGTTTCTCCCTGGTGAAGGGTCTTGTGCAGCACATTCCTATTCCTCCTTAAGGGGAGAGACAGGCTATAGAGGTATATAGATATCATAGCAACGGGCCGGGCCAAGAGAAAAGGACCAAGTCAGCACAAGTCACCTAGGCTGAAAGTGGCTTCGAGTGACCATGAAGGTGGAACGACTCGTCATAGTGTTTTATTGCAGTGACAGATAAAATATAACTTCGGGCGACTCCTACGACTGAAATTACTCAATTATTGTGGTGGAACTCGGTGGGGGGGTATTATAAGGAAGTAAACAACGTTGATCCCCAAGTATCCGCCACACACAAGACATTCGTTCCTAGTCGAATACGGGAGCAGAGATAGACCCGTGAAACCCGTGGCTACTTCTGGTGAGGATAAATGGGTTGATGTCAGTCTCTTGACCACGCAGGAAAGGGGCCGAGAAGAGATACGCGAAATGCAGCTGTTGTTTGGTCAAGTGTCTGCTGCATATCGCGCGTACCACTACTGTAGGAGTGCCTCAAACTCATCCGAAAGCCCGCCGGGTCTATGCTGAAGGTATACACCAAGAGAACATGATAGCAATGTACAATTAAAACAGACAAGCCAAGATTTCGCCTTCTATCGCGGTAATTCCACTCCGAAAAAATCATTCCCGGTGTGATCCCGGAGCAAGATTCCCTTCACATCGCGCTCGCCTCGGTCCAGCGCGCGCATCTCCGCCCACACGCTCTCCATAGTCACCTCGCCCCCGGCAATGCACTCCGCGGCGATGACCATCTTGGCCGCTAGCGTCTCAACTTCGCAGGCGCGCGCCCAGGTGTGCCGGTACTCAACTCGAACCAGGCCCTCGCCTTCGCTGGCTTTCTCTTCCTGGCAGCATTGTCTCTCCCAGCATTCCCCTCGATGCATGATGGGCGAGGGATCCGTCGGCGCTATCCACTCGATCAGGAAGTTGAACTTGGCTGCGCCCTGCGCAAATGTGAAGCGTGGAGAGAGACCCGGAATGATGACGTCGTCCCAGTCGGCAACGCTACGGTGCAGCGTCAGCATCACGTCGAACAGTGGCTCCCGCGGAGGCGTGCTAGGACCCGGTTTCGCAGCGAGTCGCTGGCAGAGAGCCTCCCACGGGACGACATGGCTGAGCGCCTGCTCGCTCGAACGCTTAACGGCGCGGAGAAAGCGAGGGACAGAATCCGAGGGACCCAATGAGGTACAGTCTCGAGGGGCGGCTGCATCTGAGATCTCCGATCGGTCGAGCTCCTCTTCGGCTGAAGACCAGCGGATTCGCATAGGTAGAGGCTGCAGGAACAAGCCCACCATATCTTGATATCGCGGGGATAGCTGCTCACGGTTCATGTGGGGTGCGCCCAGCACGGTGTCGATAGCGAGGGCTCCGTTGTCGTTGGCGTTCTCGTCGCCATCAGGGTCGCTGTGGTGACTCATGGCTAGGCTGCCAGCCGCCATCAGAAACTGATGCATTGTCACGTTGTGTAGCCGCGAAAAAGACTCAACCTTTGTCCAGAAGCCTCGACGAACACGGAAGACGAATGATGTGCCCTTTCGTTCCGACGCCGCCAAGCCCGCGTCTATCGTAGGCGCCGATTTGGAGGATGGCTTGTTGGGCCGACTGGCCATATAAGCGTCCCAGAAACGAAGGCGGCTCTCAAGGTCATCGCCACCCCCGTAGGTCGGAGAGAGCACGTGCGATATGTAGCTACTGCCTTGGTCGTCTGTAGGGATTCTCTCGCCGTGGTATGCCTGTCGTACCTCGTGAAGAACTTTGCGTAGTGCTGTCAGATCGCAGACGATGTGGTGCGCAACGATGAGGAGCTGAGTAGGTGTAAGAATCACACGGATTGGATCTTCGCACTCAAGATGGAACGGCCGGTTGACTTGTTCTGTGGCATCCAGGTCCTGCTCCGCTAAGCGAGTGACCC
The DNA here is from genome assembly GCA_021432635.1 of Thozetella sp. PMI_491. Lineage (NCBI taxonomy): Eukaryota > Fungi > Ascomycota > Sordariomycetes > Chaetosphaeriales > Chaetosphaeriaceae > Thozetella > Thozetella sp. PMI_491. The sequence goes on from MU270049.1 coordinate 378,891, forward strand.
GAGGTGCACGTGGTGACAAGGTCCGAAAAGGTCGAGCAGCAAGACTTTCCAATCCATGGTAACGGGAGCGGAACACTTCGTGACGTGCCAGAGAACGGTTAAGCGCAGCTTCTAGGCGCTGACCATCAACTGTACTATCTAGCCTGAGCAGAAGGCTGACATTCATCGCGGCCGATCGCATATCTCCTCCGTCCTGAATCCAAAGAGCCCGTTCCATGGAGGACAGAAGGGTGGCGGCGTCCTCGGGGAGTGGAATGTCTTTCTTCTGGGCGGGTTGCATGGCAAGTGCTATCGGAGTCGTGGACTGGACAACCTCGGCCAATTCCTGGAGAGTCGATGTGCCGAGAATTTGTTTGACGACCACAGTGCGATTCAACATTTGCTGGATCTTGCTCTGAAGCTTAAGAGCACTCATTGACTCACCTCCCATCTCAATGAAGCTGGAAGCGCCGTTTAGCTCTACAGTAGGTGGTAAGTGGAGAATCTGACGCCAAAGATCCGCCAGTTGGTCTTGGAGAGGCCCTGTGTAAGCATGCCCAGATGTCTCCTTCGGCATGGCATCGATGCCACGAATCAGCGCAGAATAGTCGAGCTTGCTGGCTCCTGTCATGGGAAACTTCTCGATGAGGCACACTTCGGCTGGAACCATGTGCGAGGGAAGGAATGCTGCCAGCCGTTGCCTGACACTGGGAAGCTGCAGCGTTTCGGGCATGAGAATTGCCACCAGCCGGTTATCTTTCAGCACCAATGCAGCCCCGTGAGCCTCGGGAACAGCAGCCCGTACGCGGGCCTGAATATCGTCAAGGTCTATCCGGAAGCCGCGGTATTTGATCTGCCGATCGTGTCGACCTAGGAAGTGGACCTGCCCAGCTTCATCCCAGAATCCGCGGTCGCCCGTCTTGTACATCTTCTCACCCAAGCTTGGGCAGACCGTGTCGTCTAAGAAACGTTCCTCGTGGGCCTCTGGCATACCGATGTACCCAGCCGATACCTGGATGCCACCTAGGAAGATCTCGCCAACGATCCCCGGAGGTGAAAGGTTCAGGTTGCGATCCAAGATGTAGAGCCTCGTGGAAGGGTTGGGCTTGCCGATTGTGACGGGTACACCCGGCGCAAGGCGCGCAATCGTGGCACCGCATGTGGCTTCCGTCGGTCCGTACATGTTGAAGAGCGTCAATCGAGATGCCCAGGCATCGCAGACATGCTGCGGGACGGATTCGCCGACGAGGTACATCACGCTCAGCCGCTCGAAGGACGCCGGTTGCAGGGCATTTGCAACCGTCGGTGTGAGCAGCGCAGCATCGACGCTGTGCAGGTGCTCGAACGGATCTTCCTTGTTCTTGAGAACTAGGGTGGCGCCGTAGGAAAGAGCAGAAAAGATCTCGTGGATGCTCCCGTCGAACGAAGCCGACATAGTCTGGGCGATCCTCCATCCCGGTTTCGCGCGCAAACGCACGTCAAAGTCTCGCTGAAGTGCAACGAGGCTGTCGTGCTTGCATAGAACGCCTTTCGGCCTGCCAGAGGACCCTGAAGTGAAGCAGAGATAGGCTGGACTATCGGCGGTGAGCCGTGTGCTCTGGTAGGCCGATTGCGCCGGCTTCTGACTTGCACATGCAGCTTCCAGGATATCCACCACCGAGAAATGATGACAGCAAGACGCCGCTCTGCAGGTGGCAGTCATCTCGACGGGATTCGGAGTCAAGAAAGCGACGCTGTTGGCGGCCGCGGCTTGCTCATCCCTAACCCGTGCCGGAAGGGTTTCTGACAAGGGGCAGTACACAGCCCCTACCTTGAGCACTGCGTATATCGCCACGATCCAGTGGAGGCTCCCGTCAGCGTGCACGCCAACTACGTCTCCCGGACGCACCGAGACGGAGATCGCTTGCGCTACAATGTCGCTCAGTTGATCCAAGCTCCTATACGTCATCGTAGCCTCTCCCTTCTCAACGGCAACATCTTCCCCCCTCTGGGAAGCAGCATGGCGGAAGAGCGAGACAAGCGTTACGTCTTCATTGGAGCTTTTTTTCATGGTGCCCTCCGAGTAACACTGAGACTGAGCGCGAAGTTCAGCATCCATGTCGGGAGGCATTACCATGGAGAGGAGAGGGGCCTGGATCGAATCGGAAGGCTGGTTGGCAATTCCAGAGAGCACTTGGGAGAATATGCGAGCGATATTGGACGCTTGGATTCGGTTCATTTTGGCAGTATGGTACTGCAGGCGAACTAAGCCGCCAAGTTCAACCGAGACGCTCAGCGGTATGGAGGAGACGAAGGTGGTGGAAATATTTTGGGCGATAGAGAACGAGCTTTTGCCGTCCAGCTGCACGCTGAGGGCACTACTGTAGTCCTGGTGGTATCCATGCCTCGGGAGTGTCCATGAGAAATCGGAAAGCTCGAGCAAGCGCGAGTTAATGTGCTTGGCGAGACTCATTGCCGTGCCGGAAGGGTCTATCCGGAGCGTCAAGGGGAGAGTGACAAGGAGAGGGCCGACCACGGCATCGATGCCTTCGATGGGTACATTTCGACCGTTCAGGACGGCCCCGAAGCGGACGTGGTTCGCATTCGAGATGGTCGAGAGCGTCGCTGCCCATGCGGTGAAGTAGAGGGAGGCAGCCCCGACTCTCCATCCTCTGGCCGCGTTCTGCAGTCGATCCGATCGAAACTTGAAAGCCACGCTTTCCTGTTCCGGATCTGCCGGGTCCAAGCACGCATTGCCGATGGGAGGGAGTGCTAGATTCGAGGAAGGCTCGCCATACCGCTCTTTCTGCTGTCTCCAGAACGCCTCTGCCTGCGCGGATCGCTGCGCTTGATAGACCTGCATACTCGTAGTGAAGGCTGCAAAACTGGGACCTTTCTCCACCAAACCGCCCCCCAATATGATGCCGAGCTTCCGTAGGAGAATATCCCGGGAGAAACTGTCAACCAAGGCATGGTGTACATGCCAGACGACAGTGCTGTTCGGGTTGTCCCAAGATGGGGATGGCGTTATGATGGTGAAAGACAGTTTCTCGGCGACATCCAGGGGTACCTCTCGACGAGACGACTGCAAGATGTGGGCGTACTGCCCTGCGTCCTCCGCGAATCGTTGTCTCCAAGCTGGCTCCACGAAGCATTCTCCTTCCCGGAAGTACCAGCAGCCGTCTAGCTCCTCAAAGGCAGAGCAAAAAATCGGCTCCGACGCCAGCGTCATGTTCCAGGCCCATTTGACCTCCGGAAGCCGCCACGTCGGCCACTGCACGGCGTAGTGTATGACGTTGGATACCCTACGCTCGCCGACGCAATGCAGAAGACTCCGTTGCGTTTCGCTCACGGGGCAGAGTCCATCTTTGGAAGCGCGAGCCCGCTTTCGAGAGCGAGGCTTACACGCATGGTACAGGAGGCTAGGACGACGTCTCCGTGGGGGCACGGAAGCGTCTAGACAGGAAGACGGCGGCGATGTAGTGATGGGACAATATGCGGCCGACCTGGCAAGCTGTTCGAGGTTGGGGGCCTTGAGTATGGCCGACACTCCGAGGCTGATGCCGCGAAGCCTGCACGCCGACGAGAGCCACAGCGCATGCACCGAGTCACCGCAGTTTTCGGCAAAACTCGAATGCATGCGCAAGCTCCCTACCGGAATTTGAAGGGTCTTGGACGTTTCGACCAGCACGATGGTCGAGATGTCGCCCGTCGCATTGGATGTTGAATCCATGAGGGGCGTCGACAGAGTGAACGGGCCATCACGGTTGCGCACTGAACTTCCAGGCCAATGCGTACTCTATGGGTACTCTATGAGTGGGTGAGGGGAGAAAAATGTACATAAAGGGGAATAAGTTGCCCCCTCCCAGCCCTCGGCAACAGCACCTCTCCCTCCCCCGCCGTAGGAGCGTTACACACGGGCGCCGAGCTCGCCGCGGGCGAAGCGCTTCCTCAGATCATCATGGATCCGGCCAATAAAGTTTGGTATTTTGCCTACGGCTCCAATATGAGCTCGACAAAGTTTGCGGGTGACCGCGGCATCGTGGCACTCAGCACCGTTGCGGCCCGCGTGCCGCGCTGGCGCCTCGGTTTCCTCGTCCCTGGCCTACCCTACGCAGAGCCAGCCTTTGGGGCCATTGAACCGATCCCAGATGATGGAACAGAGTTGGCGTCAGCTGCGCCCACCGTGCAAGGTGTCTTGTACCTCATTACGCGCTCTCAGTATGTACAGGTCTTGGCGTCGGAGGGCGGCGGCACGGCCTATCGAGCTATTCATGTGCTTGCAGAGCCTCTGAGCGAGGATAACCGAAGGCGTTTTGGTGCCCGGATCCAGGCATTCTCCCTCCAGGCACATCTGCTCAGGAAGCCGGCCGGGTTGGCCAGTCTGCGTTACATGGCAAGTCTCTCAGGTAATACCCAGTTTCCAGCCCGGCATCCTCTTACTGATCCTTGATCCTTAGAATCTGATCCTGGAAGGAGCCCAAGAAGCCGGGCTTACTTCCAAATATCAGGCCTATCTCCAGCGCCGGCCCGTGTACCTCGCCCCAGAGACCGGGCGCTCGGCTGTGGGTGCCACTGTCTTCCTTAGGCTCTTCGGGCCCGTTATGGGTGCCCTCGAGCGTCTAACGAAGAGCCAGATCCAGAGTGACGGGCTGGCACCATTGTGGGTAGTGCTCGTCGTCCGCTATACGGTCTTGGCCCTATGGGCTATTCACGACATCATATTTGCCCCGATCTTCGGGCGTGGGGACGGTCTTGGCGCGCTGTGATGAGGGATACGTCTCTTGTTAAAGCAGGATTTACGTCCAAGGAGGGATCGCTACAGCAGAGGAAAATACGGGTAGGGGGGAATACTGCCTTGGGGAAAATTGCCTTGAAGAATGAGGATGGACACTCCGAGTTCCTCCACTCCCCGGACTGTAGCAATCTGAGCCTGCTGCGGTTAGCTTCGGTGACCGACGCAGCTTGGGCCACTGCAGCTGCAACACCTCAGTGGCCCACAGTGTATTTTTGTAGTTTCTGGAAGACCTACTATATTCAGGCGAGGATTTTCGATTACACCATTCTTTGCGCTGCAGATCGATGCATGCCTCAATGCCCTGCCCGGCTCTCTGGGCTCTCCAATATGGCAACCATGACAGCCCAGCACGTCCTGGACGGGAACATGTCCCTTCGGGGCTGGTCCAATGTTAAGGATATCATTCCGCGAATCCACGCTGCCGTCAAGGACCGAGAGAGGCAGAGTGCGGAGCAACGAAAGAGACGCGCGAGGGAGCTCGTGGAAGATGAACAGGAAACTAGGCCGAAGAAGAGGGCACGCTTAGAGGAGGACGCGGGCTTAGAGGAGGACACCTTCAAGACTGCGGCATTGCCTGTGGTACCTATCGACCTTTCCACAGCGGATAACTGTCTCATGAGAGAAGAGATGCTCAACCTCTGCAAGGAGGGACTCCTGAGCAAGATGAATCCGGAGCATTTCTCATACCCTGGTGGTCTCGCCGGCGACCCAGAATTGCTTGCCTCGCTCGCCACATTCTTTAACGACTATTTCTCTCCGGCGAACCCCGTGCAGGATAGCCATCTCATGGTAGGCGCAGGCGCCGCGGGATGTCTAGATGCGCTCATCTACAATGTCTGCGACGCTGGCGACGGCATATTGGTCCCGTCGCCGTGCTGGAACGCATTCGACTTCATCTTGCGGGCCAGGACCGCCATCAACCTCCTCAATGTAGTCGTGGAGGACGCCTCGCCGGAGCAGTCTCTGACTACCGCCTTAATGGATGCGCTAGACAGAACCATGGCCGGGGCGACATGCAAGGTCAAGGCTCTACTCCTCGTGAACCCTAATAATCCCCTAGGCCAGTGTTATCCCAGGGAGGTCCTGGAAGAGTGTGTCAAGTTTTGCGAGAAGCACGACATCCACTTCATCTCTGATGAGATTTATGCCTTGACATCTTACCGCGCGCACGACCTGCCCGCTCCCAATCCATTTATATCTGCGATCTCCCTCGATCTCGCTGCTCTAGGCTGCGACCCGAAGCGTGTTCACATGATCTGGAGCACCAGCAAGGATCTGGGTCAGAACGGTCTGCGTATGGTATGTACTGTGCCCATCCGAAAAGTGAAGCATGATGACCTCCAGAAGCTGAACGTAGCCTGCTAGGGATGCCTGGTTAGCCAGGCCAACGAGGGCGTGCGAACCGGTGCCGCCTTGTGGTCTACTGCCACAGTCTCGTCCTTCACGGCGGCGGCAGTAGCACACGTACTCCGTTCACCACGGCTCAAAGATATACTGAAGACGAGCTCGGAGCGGCTCTCGTCCGCTTATACCAGCATGACAGACATGCTCCGAAGAAATGGTATTGACTATGTACCGGCAAACGCGGGACTATTTGTCTTCGCCCGCCTTGCTCCGGATGCCACGACGTGGGAGGATGAGAGCGAGGTGGTGCAGCAGCTGAAAGAGGCAGGGGTCATTGTGAGCGGCGGGAGGGGCTACCATACAGCCGACTTGGCCAAGGGGTGGGCACGCGTTGGTTTTGCTTTACCGAAGGACCAGCTTCAGGAAGCCGTATCGCGGATGGACGAATACTTCTCAACGCGTGCAAGGAAGGCGGGAAAGAGTCCCAGCAGCCTTGCGACGAAGTAACGAGTTGTTAAGTCCTGCCCCTTTCCTTTTTTCCATTTTCTCATTTTTACCTTTTGCTATTTGTGTAAAATATATGTCATGGTTTTGCCTATGAATGGGATATTTCTTGGTTCCGGGGGCCTGGGATATCGGGTTGGATACGAGTTTTGTAATTATCTATCGAGTCATGTACATGGATTTCCAGTCACTCTCCGTGGCAACTCCCTCGCGATACCGCATCCTGCATATGCTCCCATAGCCGCTGCATGTGGAATAATCTTCATCATGGATGCGCAATCACCCGCGGCAAAGACACCCGGCACGTTGGTTTGGCAGAAAGGCATCTTTACGTCTATATCACCCATGGGGGACATGGCCAACCCGAGCTGCTTGATCAGCGGGCTGTCGCTTCGTGTCTGCTGGCGATGTACCAAGAACCCTTCCCACTTGCTCGGAGACCCATCGGAAAACTCGATGACGAGCCCCTCCGCTCCCTTGTCTCCCTCTATGGGGGAAGGAGCCGCGCGCAAACGGAGGATGGGACGCCCATCGACCTTGATGCCGTGACCGCCCACCATCGCCTCCAGCTGGGCAGCCAACGCGGTGTTGGCGTTAGTGTAGATGGTAAACTCTTCCGTGAGCCTGTGTCCATCATCGGCTAGCATGGCGGCATGCTGGGGTGAGGCCAGGCCATCCACAGCCAGCAGACCCGCGGAGGAGACACCGCGTAGCTCAAAGCCGAACTGGAACGTGCAGGGATAGCTAGCAAGCAGAATTAGCAGAGGGGCGGTGCTCCGTCTATCTCCCTCGCGGAGAACCGCTCACATGTGCTTGGCGAAGTTCTCCTGGTATCCCTCTATTGCCGGAAAGACATTCGAGGCGCCTACGGCTAGGAGCAGCTTGCGGCCTAGCCAGGTTCGGCCTTGGCTGTCCGCAACCTGGAACAGCCCGCCCTCCTGACCCGGACGTGCGATCGAGATAACTTCTGCGTCGATGAACTCTACGAAGCCCGTCTGCGCCAGCTCGGCGCGACACGTCGCTTGGTGGTCGTCCGGCGGCTTGCCGTCCCATGTCGACGTGAGGCGGATAGGTGTCTTCCACTCATTGCGCGGTTTGTTTGTGTCGAAGATGACCGTCTTCAAGAGGGCTCGGTACGTGGTCAATGCGGCAGAGAGGCCAGCATGCCCACCACCGATGATCAAGACATCCTGGATGCTCGAAGCGACATGGGCACCGTCGGCTCCATTCATGCTGCTGGGCTGGTCTCCTGATACGGTCATATTGTTGTACTAGAATTATCCCCTAGCACTCCAATGTGTTCGAGAATGAAGCTATTCAGACCAAGCCTGAATACCAAAGACTCGGTCCACAAAGAGATCTTGCGACTTCGAAAATAGGCGTATATTGCAGTCAGGGCCCTCGCAGCCCTGTCATGGGACCCGAGGACCGATTTGTTGAGCGGCCGCCGAGCTCCGGTACCTGGCGTAGGGAATTATGTCTCGGGCACCGACGCTACGAGTTCCGGTCCGGTCCATCGGTGCGCCGCCTATAATACCGCCCGGAGCCCGAGGGTCTACCGCCCCACCCAAGGCTGAGAGGGCTGAGGGCCGAGATGGTCCACAGCCGGACAGGGGCAGAACCTCAAACAACATGACGGTCCCTAGCATCCGGCGATCAGGTCGCCTGGTGTCGCCATGCCTGCCGAAAGCCGAGCAAGTATGACCAATGCAGCGGCTAGGTAGGCGGTGCACGTTCTCACTGTCCATGCATCATCGAGCCGTAGCTCCTTGATTAGGAGTCTTAGTACACGGAGGAGGATGCAACTGTGATGCGCGTAGGAGCTACTAGCGGAGCCCTACTCGGGGACTGAATATACATCTGTGATTTCATCGGATGCCACGGTGCAAGTGCCCAGGCTGTCGAAAGCATTACCAAGCAATCGTAACCCCCCGTCCGAAAGTCCTAGCCTCCTGGTGCGTCTGCTGCTCATACTGCTCACTCTGCATGGTCTGATCACGACGTGCGCGCCGCCGCCGAGCCTCGGGTATCATGTCGAACTTGCTATCTGATCTGATCGTCTCGCTCCAGCGGAGTCTAGAAGGTCTGAAGCACGGAAAAGAGGGCCGAGACATCTACCGGAGTCTGCACGACCCCCAAGAGCTGCCGGACAAGCAGCTGTACGCCCAAGCGTCGCAGGCCGTCGACCTGCTCTACGAAATCCAGCAACTCCTGGAGCCCAGTACCCTGATCTTGGCCGACCACTTCCTCGGATATGTCAAGGCGAAGTGCTTGTGCACGGCAGTCGAGCTCGACGTGCCCGGACTCCTTCAGGGGGGGCCTAAGGACATCGACCAGATCGCCGCGGCCAGTGGCGCGCGCCCCGACCGTCTAGGCCGGGTGCTACGGCTGCTGGTGACCCATGGCATCTTTGCCTTCGACGGAAATACGGGCTGCTTCAGCAACAACCGCAGCTCAACACTGCTGCTGAAGGACCATTGGACCCAGTGGCATAACTGGGTCGACCTCTATGGCAACCAGTTCTACGACATTGCAAGGGGCATCCCGGCCAGCTGCAAGGCGGGATCTACCCGCAACGCCGCGCAGCACGAGTTCGGCACGGACAAGGACATGTTCACCTACTTCAGCGAGCGTGGATGGGTTTCTCAATTCCACAAGACCCTGAGTGGAGGAGCCACCGCCATGGCCCCCGGCATCCTTGCCGACTACCCCTGGGAGGAGCTAGAGGGCTTGACTTTCCTGGACGTCGGCGGCGGCTCCGGGGGGTTGGTGGCGTTGGTCCTCCGCGGCCATCCTTCCATGCGTGCCGGCATACTGGACCTGCCGCAAGTCATCGCGCAAGCGAGCACCAACTTCCACACGCCCGACGGTATTTACGCGGATCTCGGCCCTCGCGTAGACGCGGGACAGCTCATCGCGGGCGATTTCATGGAGTCGGTTCCCTCCTTCGACGTGTACACACTCAAGTGGTGCCTGCACGACTGGAACGACAGCAAGGCGACGAAGGTGCTCACCAATATCCGCCGGGCTATTCGTGAGGGTCCCAAGGCCCGAGTCATCATCCTGGAGTCTATCCTCGCCGACGGACGCATCGGCCACCTGACGGGTTATGCCGACATCAACGTGATGACGGCGGCACACAGCGGGCAGGAACGTGACGAGCACCAGTGGCGAGCACTCGCCCGCAACACGGGCTGGGAGCTGCGCAAGATCTACCCTCTGCGGAACTCGTGGCCGTGGGCCATCGAGCTGGTCCCAGCCGTCCGGCTAGGCACCTGTGCCGACGGCTCTCGCGAAGGAACCGAGCATATGAACGACGATAGCCATACTCACGATGCCAATGCACACACCGAGTGTGAGGCGCGTTTCCCCTCTCCACCGGAAGGGGTTCCCATAGCCTCCGAAGTCCTCTTCCTCGAACCTTGGGACCACGCAGCCAAGGGCGGCAACCCTTTCATCCGATCCGCGCCCGCGCCAGGCTACGAGCGAACCAACATCAACTGGGTGTCGCGCCCAATCCAGCTGCGCGATGCCCGGCCGTTCATGCCCGAGTTCGATCTGAACATCCACGGATTCGCCTACCGGCGGGACAAGGCCCCCCTCGCGCCCGAGACGGTCGAGGCGCTGCGGGAGAATGACAAGGAGCACGTGGCTGCGGCGTACTACCCAGTCGTGGTGGATCTACTGCGTCGCGAGACGGGTGCGTCGCGCGTCATCATCTTCGACCACACGGTGCGACGGCGCAATCCGACGCGCGACAAGAGTTACAATGCGGCTGGCCAGGAGCAGCCGGCTGTCATGGTACACTGCGACCAGTCGGCGGCGGCGGCGCGGAAGCGCCTGGAGCAGAACCTGGACCCGGGCGAAGACGTGGACCAGCTGCTGGCCAGATACCGCGTGCAGATGATCAACGTGTGGCGGCCCCTGATGGACGGGCCGGTCGAGGACTGGCCCCTGGCGACGATGGACTGCAGGAGCTTGCAGGCGCACGAGATACACGATGTTGATCTCTGGTCGGGCGAGTTCGACAACCATCGCCAGACTATGGCGTTTGAGGAAAGCCCCCAGCAGGCTTGGTGGTATCTCCATGGTCACGCAGCCGACGAGCTGACCCTAATTAAGATATGGGACAGCAGGCCAGGGGAGGGCGCGAAATGTGAGTACTCATGTCGTGTGAGACCGACTCCCCACTCTCCCCGCTTGTGAAAAGTAGACATCGGACTTGGCGGGCATGGTTAGCCAAAAAGGTATCACAAGTTGCTCACCCTAGGATACTAGCTGACCCGGGACACAGTGTGTGCACATAGCGCATTCAAGCATCCCAACACGCCAGCCGACGCGTTACCTAGACAGAGCGTGGAGGTTCGGTGCTTCGTTCTTTTGGACCCTTGATGAGAGTCGGTTGGGGTTGGTGAGACTGCCTGCCCGAGAAAGGGGCGGGTTGAGCCAGAGGGGGGGGAATTCCCAGGGGCTTGCTCAAGGGATTTCGGGCCATAGCAAAGCTGGGGTCATCTTACTCCATTCTCCTAGACCATTAGAGCTATACCCATCACAAGCTGATACCAGACGGTCTTCACGGGCAGGGCCATGTTCTGTAGAAACAGATTGCACAGGCCCCGTCTATGAGATACGACGTTGCTGAGCCATGTCCCACTAACTAGTCTCTCCATTTCCATAATGCCTCGGGTAATCTTAGATAGGGCTCAGAGCCTACCGGTTACATGTTTCGTTGCTTCCACCTGGGGCTTGTTAATGATTTCCGGGCAGTCAAAGAGCAGATCCCGTGGCATTGAAGTTCTATAAATTTTGTACTTTTTCACACAAGTTAAATCTAGGACCTATTTCAGAGCTTTATCACGACGCCGATATCCCATGCCAGAACCAGTCGTGGAGCGGCACTAGTCTATAGGCCCTCGAGGAAAAGATCTGAAGAGTCGACTCAAAACCATTGCCAAGATGCCGGCACCGACCAGTACGGCGGCAGCTGGGAAAACTGATTCCACCCCATTCCAGCTCTGCCACGTCCCCAGCACGGGAGCGGAGAGAAGAGCACCGATACACTCCATCATAGCTAGACTTGCCGTGGCGGCTGACTGGTCCGTGGCCAAAAATACACCGTAACTCTTCAGAAAGCTCGGCGCCGCCAGGCCGAGGGCCAAGATGGCAACCAGCGGGAATACCTGCGAGCCGTGTGTTGTCAAAGGAATGCATGGAAGCACGGCTAGCTGGGTCGACATGGAGAGAATGGCGAATACATGATCGTTATTCGCTGGCTTTGATATTTGGAGCGGCGCAGACTCTTCGGATGGGCAAGTCGCGGCATCCGACCTTTCGAAGTTGTTCGGGGTCGGGGCGTCGCTGCTGTCTAGTAGGTCGGTTTCGCGTGTCGCGAGAACCCGTGTCTTGATCCAGGGGATTCCGAATACGATAAATACAAGGTAAATCGACGAGACGATAGCCGCAATCGAGATGATATAGCCGTTCTGCGCTCCAGTAAAAGAAAAGCGTAGAGTTGTAAAGACCATGAGCGCAGGGAACAAATAGGCCTGCGTGATATTGTACAGCAGCAGCGCAATTCCGGGGAGGATGATAGCTCGATCACGGGCCAGATTCCGCATGGGCTCCCAGCTCGATAGCAGCTGCTTCTGTATAACTCGCCGCCAGCCATCGTATCTCCCATCATAGCCACCATCTCCGGCCGCTACGGAGTCTTCCTCATAGCTCGTGACCACAGTCGGCACGAAGAGGCCGAGGTATACTGCCGACGCCGCAAAGATGCCCAGGGCCATGACAAAACTGGCAAAAAAGCCAGGCAGCATCCCCGCGATGGTCGGAGAGAGCGACATGCCGGCCATGTACAGCGCCAGCGAGGTCGCCATCAGCGAGCTGAACGGCATGCCATCACCGGACGAGGAAGCCGATATATAAATGGCGGAGAGGCTGTATTGAAGGAGGTTGTCGGTAGCGAAGCCCTCGAAGATGCGACCTAGGAGCGCAAGCTGCAGAGACTTGTACATAACTACATATATGCCGAATTAGACACGCGAGATGGCGCCCTCGGTCGGCCGGCGAGCTCCGGATCAGCGGGCACTCACCGCCAACACTCAAGACAGCCACGCCAGACGCACGACATAGAATCCAGACGAACAACCCTGCCTTGGGCCCCCTCGTCTTCATGAGTGCCTGAAGTGGCCCTAATGCCAGCGCCCCGCACGCATTGGCGATGCCGGTTGCGATGGCGACGGCGCCCGCGTATCTGCGTTGCTCTCGTTGCGAATCACAATGCGCCGGGTCCGAGCAAACTATGGCGGCGTAGGCATACACACTAGTCGCAGCTGTCGCCGCCATCGCGAGCGCGAGAGACAGGGCAAGGGGCAGCACACGGTACACATGTTCGGCGGATACAGACCGGGTGGTTCGGACTGGCCTCGCCCCCACCGATCGAGTCAGTCCTACGGCAGGGCGGGACTGTAGAGGGGTGGTCTCGTCACAGATGGGAGACGTCGTGCACGCAGCCGTAGCATCGTCACGCTTGTGGGCTGCCATTGCCGGAATGCCCTCTGCCGTCGAGCCCTCCACCGCCGAGCCCTGATAGCAAATGGGGTGAAGGAGCGCGACCTATGAACGCCTGAAATCGGTGTTAGGGAGTAGTGCACAACTCCAGCAGCTGTTCGCTGGTGCTGAGAAGTCTTCTCCCCGCTTTCTCCTTTTTCCCGCCGAACTTAGGATCGGGTGCGTACCAAATCTCGGTAGCCGAGCGCTCTGTTGTCGGGCTCCGTAACATGACGGCTGGCCCAAAGCAGGTCACCGAAGCATTTGAGCCAATCAGCCCGCGCTCCCAAATACTAAACTAGAAGAAAGGGGGAAGCTGTTGCGTTCAACGGCTGGGGAGCGAGAAATCGATAGATATCTCCTGCCGTGATATTAGAATGTCAACTGCGAACAGACAAGGGAACGGGGAGGTAGTAGTGGGCGACGTGGAGTATGATGGCAGAGTTATTTTATACATTCTGAAAGGCATGTGAACAGCTCGGTCCCGGTAGCACCCATTGCGGCGAGCCAGCTAATGTAGACCCTCAGCGGACCAAACAAACTACATCAACTATCTCAAACCCTTGATCCTAGCGGAAGAGCTAGGCTTCGCCCATGTGCTCTCCATAATCGACACGCGCGACGAGTGGTACCGCTCCATCCATCCCGAGCGCTATGTCCCGGCACTCCAGGACCAAGATCCAGAAACCGGCGAGAAGGTGGTGGTGTTCGAGGGCACCGCTTGCTTGCAGTACCTCGCAGAGCGCTTCGACACGGAAGGATACTGGACGGGGAAGACAGCGTTTGAGAAGGCCAATGTTCTGTCCTGGACGGCATATCAAACGGCCGGCCTAGGGTGAGTCGCTCCTTAGCCACAGGCTCCGCGCTATTTTCACTGTGGGATGCTGATAAGTTTGCATGAAAGTCCGACTGCGAAGTACTGGTTATACTTCCTCAAAGGATATCCATCTCGTGCGGAGCCTGTACAACTTCCACGAACTATTGAGAAGTAAGCTCTCTCTTCTGTCTCACCATAGCCCTTCTCTAGAGGATTTTCTTCTAACCATGACGCACCCGCAGGCTTCATGCCAACGTACTCCAGCAGTGGGACGTGATGGAGCGGCGACTGTCGGAGCCGGGCCAGCATTTCATCGCGCTGAAGGACCGGCCGACATTGGCCGACTTGTCATACTTCCCCTTCGCGATGCCCTGGATGTTCAAGTTCCTGGGCGTCAACGTCCAAGACTGGCCAGCCATCGAGAAGTGGGGTGAGAGAATGCTAGCAAGACCCGCGGTGAAGACAATACTGGAAAGAGGCCCGACCTATGGACACTAGCCGCTGGCTTTGATGGCCTTCCGTGATACCTGTCTGAGAGACAGCTGAGGAGTCCACACCTGTAAACATAGTCCTCCGTCCGAATTCGGAAAGGCGGGCAGAGGACGCCTCTCGGATATCAACTTCGTTTACTATTCATCCCAAAAAAGGTTCCTACGACTCGCCAATGAGTTATCCAGGCAACGCGTAGTTTGACTCTTATTAGGAACTATAAAATCTATGATCTATAGATTACAATGCAATGCGATTTGCCGATTTGCTGATTTGCTGTAAATTTCGCGGGCTCTTGGAGGCAGTACCAAAGATTGCCAGAGCCTTGGATGTAGGCTAACCCTAGACTAGCTATAACCTTCCAGCCCCTACCCACTATAGCCGCAGCCCCTAGCCAGATAAACAATCGAGAGCCAGAGGTGGTTGGATCAAAGGGTCGCAAGCCCGAAAATTAAGCGGTTGCCCGGCGTCTAGGAGAACGCCGGAACGGCCTCGCCACTAGCCGAGAAGGCAGAAGACGGCCCACTGGGCCGAGCTATTGAGGATTCGATCCCGTCAGGACCGACAACATCTACGAAATGGCAGTATACCAGAACTTCCTGGTAAGACTGAAAGACAAAGAAACGCCCTATCAAGACGATATGATATATAAGACGGTGTCAGAGCCCAGGCAACATTTTCCGTGAACTGAAAAGAGACTGAGAAAAGAATATTTTGTCGGCTGTGAAAAAAAAACCCCAATGCTCCCAGCCACCGCCGAGGGTGCAGCACTATGCGAAGCGCCGCTGCCCAGCTGGAAATTTAAGAATCAAATGCTGCAGCATTATATAATTACACTTGTTTAAGTGAACAACTTATGGCAATTACTACGGACGGTCCATGTTAGCATGGAATAACCCATCTGGCTGTTTCCCCCAGGTCATAGCCCTGGCTTAAGACGCAGGGTAGGTGCGAGGGAGTAGGAGCACGCACATGACCTGAAGGAACCGGAATCAGCTAAGCGCCAACCATGGTGGGGCTCTCCCTGGATACCGTCTCTATCACAGACCAGGGACCAAATTTTTTTTCTTCTTTTTCTTCTCTTCAACACATCTTCGCCTATTACACTGCTGAATGCCACGCAGACGTCTCCAACGTGGCCCATTCATCCTCTGGCAGAAGTAGACTGATCTCGCATCTTATAATCCTGATGGTTCCAGCTTCGGCTCCATGGGTCCTTCAGGTTCGCTTGGTGCGGACATTCCATCCTGGAGAGTTCCAACTCGATGTCGGGCTCCCAGAACTTTCACTTGGAGCCCATCCATACGTGACCCTTCACTCTAGCTTCTCACACTCCGCGTGCATCCGTGCATACCTTACCAGACACCTGGCCGTATCGATGACCACCGTAGTAGTAATTGACCGCATCGGCCTTGATCGTACAGTGTGACTGTCCTAGGTCCTGTTCAGTGCACTCGGTGGCGAAGTGCGCCCAGTTTTATCTGGTCTACCCAATATGTCTACAGATAATCTTGAGAGTGCGGAGTTCGTCTATGCGGAAGATATCACTGTATTGGCATACTAAGGACGCCTCTCTGGGCCAGTCCAGGCCATGGATGTTACCACGCCTTCCACAACACCAGTAGATCAAGAGCCATCACTTTTGACATCTCTGATGTGGAACAAGTAGTTAGGAAACCCTCTATATCTCATTATAACTAGTGGTTCCTAGCTTTCATGACTTGACCTTCTTCGCCTTGGCTCCTTTCTTTCCCGCCTTCGCTTTCTTTGGCGCGGCCTTTTTCGCATCTTCAACAGGCTCTGCTACCTCGGTCTCATCGGCCTCCTTATTCGGCGCCCCAGCTACCACCTCCACATCCGCCTCCACATCCGTCTTCCCCTTCTTCGCAACAGGCGGGGTCTCAATCGCCTCCTCCGGCTTCCCGTTCTCCTTCGCCTCGTCTCCGTTCTCGATGGCCGGGACGTCCGCGGCGGCGGCAACAGCGGCCTTGAGCTTGGGCGCTTCAAACTCGTACCCCAGGTCCTTGAGCTTCGCGGCCCGTTTTGCCCGCCGTGCTTCCTCCTTGGCGATACGCTCATTCCAGTCAGACTCGCCGGCACGGGCGGCCAGCTGGCGGCCCTCAGCGGCGTTCCGGTTGAAGTGCTTCCACCGGCGATTGGCGCCTTTCCAGAGGTCTGGGTGGATCTGTTCAGGCGGCACCACGCGCACGGCGAGGATGCAGCCGAACAGGAGGTACTTGTCCATGGTCTTTGCGACAATCTCGGCCACCTCGGCGTCGGCGAACTCTACAAAGCCGTAGTGCTTGGATGCGCCGGTCTTCTTGTTGCGTGACATCCTTACCCTCGTGACCTCCCCAAACTGCGCAAAGTACTGTGAATTCGAGTCAGTGGTGTCCGTCAAGATGGCGCGAAGCGCCTTACCTCTCGCATCTGGTGCTCGAAGAAGCCGAACGGAATGTGGCCAACGTAGATAGTCCCACGGTCCTCCGGCTTGGAAGAGGAGACGCCATTCTTCGCCTTGCCCGCTATCTTGGGCACTTTCCCAACGTCCTGGCCCCTCTTGTATGTGCCGGCGTTCTTGGTGCTGTCTTCGTTGTCGCCGTCGTCGAGCTTTTCGGCGAGCGCCTGGGTCTTGGCGTCAACCTCATCTCCCTCCTCAATGCCCGACCAGGCATCGTCGTCCTCGGGCTTCTCTTCTTCGACCACCTTCTTCGGCTTCAGGGTCTTGGTCTTGGCCGCCTTCGAGGCCTTCGGGGACTTCTGTATCTGTTCTCCAGAGATCGATTTCTGCTTCTTTAGGGCAATGGGCGAGGCATCTTCTGGCGCCTTTCGCTTTTCAGCCTTCTTGGTTGCTTTCTTAGGAGCAGCTTCCTTGGCGGCTTTCTTGGGCGCTGCTTCGGCCGGGGGGGCTGGCAACCTGATTAGCAATTGAGTCGCAGTAATAACTCGAGGATTTCCCCTACCCTTTTCTTTCCTCTTGCGAAGTTCGACAACCATGTTTGCTCTCTAGGACCGAATCCGTGCAGCCTAGTTAGTACTTGTGGTGTTGGTTTCCACAGGTCTCCAAGAAAAAAGCCCAGGCCCAAGACAGAAAAAAAAAAGTTCTAGATTTTGCCAGGCGGTGAGGTAGGTGTGCCCCACCCCCACCCGAGTTACGATTTTGATGCAGCTTCTACAGTACACTCCTAAGGACATGGTGCAAGTATTACCTAGCAGCCTACCGAGACATAATAGGCTCTAGCACTTTTCCGGTTAGGTGCATGCTAGACCACTGTAGCACTGCAACAGAGGACTACCACATCAGGCTGCAAGTCCAGAGCACCTCACACTTCGTAGATGATTAGCCATTGCAAGGGATCAGAGCCAGTCAAGCTGACAGATGCAGTTTGTGTTGTTCAGTTCTTCGGTAAAAAAATAAATAAAAAAAAGACAAAATAAAAAAAGCTTTCAGCAAGTCAACCATGCGAGAGAAGTACCTTTCGGTTCCTCGTGGGTATTGTATCAACCAAGCCCAGCAAGCAAATCGCAGTCCCTTCCCCTCGAGCCCTTGCCCCTTGGGAAGCAAGCGTAAATAAATATGGAGCAAACACCCCTAGCCAATGCCCCCTACCCCCTTTCCCCTCGGATATCATTTCATCATCAGCGAGAAACGCTCACTTGATCCGTAATTCATGTACATCGTGAAGGTCGTCTGCGCCTAGGGCATCTAGCAGTATGTGGATCAAACCCCCGTTCAGTCGTCGTGGTCCGGGTTCTGGCCGTCGTCGACCAGGATCACCACCGTCAGGGTTGCCGCGTAGGCTTCCCGGATCGCGCAGGACATGCTAGAATACCTGTTAGCATCGATCTGCGCTCTTGTCTCTCTTCTTGCCTCTAGTTTCCAAGTAAGGGAGAGAGAGGGGGCAACCTACCACGTCGTACCAATGTCAGCCACCACCGCGCTCAGGCCCAAGTGCGAGCACCAAGCCCTCGCCAGCACCTCGTTGTCCCGGACCCCAAAGGCCTCCACCACGAGCACTTTGTCATTAGGTCCCTCTGCCGCTGGCTTCTTGCCTTCGGCCCCGTGCCCATTCGCCGGCCCGGGCGCCGGGGTCGACCGCGCGCTTTTGACATCATTCTTGGAGCCGTTGCCGCTACCGCCGCCGGGGGCGCCGTTCCAATTCCGGATGGCCACCAGCTCGTCTGGCTTGACCACTTCGTGAACATAGTCAAAGAACAGCGGGTGTGGTCCGTCAGAGCACGGCCACGCAGCCACGAAGTTCACGTCAAACGTCAGGCGCAGCGGCCAGCTCACACCATCAATGGCGAACTGGATGCTTGCGTCGAACCACTTGGGCCCAGACTCACCCGCGCGGTCTGCACATGGCGCAAGACCGAGCTTCTCGATGCGCACCAAGTCTAGGAACGCCACATCGTCGTCCATGTCCGGCTGCACCAGCTCGTACTCGTCCACGGGGAACACCTCGGCCGGCGGGCCGAGCGGGTCCGATCGCTCGTTCATGCTGAGCACGTCCTCGGGACTTGGGCGGTTGCCCGGCTCGCGGGAACGGATGCGTGCGATCTGTGAGCGGCCCAGATCAACGGTCGGGCGCGCGGGACCTACCCAGCCAGCGACACTGTGGCAAGTTGGGGCGAGGACCTTGCCCACAATGGAAACCGCAGTCCAGTAGGTGTAGCTGTTGCGGTACTGGAAGCCGCAGTGTGGGTGGAAGTGAGTGAGAAGGGCCAGGTCGTCGGTCGCCTTGTCTGGGTCTATGTCGACAAGCGAGTTCATAATTAGGAAGGGGAAGGTGTTTCCAGGTAGGACTAGCCCGCTAAAAAAGGCCATGGCGTGCGAGGAGACCAGGTCGAGTGTGCCATCGGCATCACGTTGCTTTAGGCGCGCGAGCGTCTCAGCCAAGTTCGGCCACTTCATCATTTGGGCGAACCGCTTCAGCATCTTGACTTGCCGCTTGCGGAGCTTAAGCCGCAGCCGCACTTGGTCGGCCGTCTTGCCGAAGGCCACGACACGCATGTTGTCGCGCCAGCGGCGGGCGAGCGCGAGGCTCCATTGGATGCGCGGTGGGATCTGGTGGAGGAGCTTTTCCCGCGCCTCAGGCAGGTGGTGGCGCGAGTGAATGCGAACTTCTAGCTCGATGCTGAGGAGCAGCTGATGGAAGAACTTGAGGTAGGTAGCGTGGTTCTGGGCCGTATCGTAGATGAATCGCGTGACGATCTGGTTCTTAGGATTGGTGAAGTCGGTCCAGGTCGGGAGCGATAGTACTACAATCAAGTCCGTGATTTGCCTGTCCAACGTCTTGTGCGGACTGCGGAACTTGTCCGGGTCACGCAGGAGCCTCTTGTACAGATTCCGATACATGAGGTCCTCGTCGTCGTCTTCGAGCCCCCGCTCCAACTCCTTCAACCTCTCAAAGATGCGATCGAGCTCGATCTCGCGCGGCTCCACCCCAGGGTCCCGGAGCGATATCACGGGGGGGATCACGCTAGCCATGGAAACCCAGTGATTCAGTGTGACGGTGCCGGGCCTTCTGCCGAAGCGAAACGCGCAGCTCGGCTGCTCCAGGGTCTCCCATGGGTTCTCGGGCGGACCCCTGCCACGTAGGTTCAGAGTCATGAGCTGCGTCATCGAGTCGTGCTGGTTTGCTGCATCCGTCTGGTCGCCCTTATTCCCTGCCGTCGTGGCGAAGAGACCGTAATAATGGTCACTTGCGTGTGGGATGGGGCGCTTGTGGCCCTTGAAGGCAGGCACGCCGTTGGAGATGAGCTCCATGGCATGACCGAGTTGGAGCTCCTCGGTGCTTGAGACACCCGACGGAGGCCATTCGGTCAAAGGCCCCTCGTACACCGGGCCATGGTCCACCTCACGCCCCTTGCCCTTGGCGTCTTGCTGGTCCGGTCGCCGGACCCGGCGCCGGGCCGGATCGGAGTCCGGCTCCGGGTCCCTCTGGGGGTCGGCCTTGTGATAGCCCCGGCCATTCAGGATAGCGCCCTCGCTTGCCCTGCGCGGCCCTTTCTCCTGTAGTTAGCGTTAGTAGCCTCTCTCGCCTGACTCAACTGCTGGGCCAGCAAGCCCAAAGGCGGGGAAGAAGGGGGATGGGGAGATTTGGCCGAGAAGAAAGTCAGCGCCGGGAGAGAAGGAACGGACCAGTCTACCACTCTTGGTTGCGGAGCTCTTGCTGCGAAAGATGCCCCAAAATCCCCCCTTCTTCTCCTTTGGCTCGCTCATATCTGCCCCGGGCATGGTGGTCGCAATGGTT
Organism: Thozetella sp. PMI_491; assembly: GCA_021432635.1. NCBI lineage: Eukaryota > Fungi > Ascomycota > Sordariomycetes > Chaetosphaeriales > Chaetosphaeriaceae > Thozetella > Thozetella sp. PMI_491. Next base: position 399,610 of record MU270049.1, read on the forward strand.
GAGGGGCGCGGATTACGTCAAACATCGGGCAAGCCACTGCGCGGTCTTCCCACTAATGATAAAGGAGACTCGAGCAGGGGAGGGAGCCACAAAAAATAGTATTGTTCACCCTCGGGGCTGAGCCGCGCCGGCGTGCGTCATGAGATCTGGCGAAGTCGAGCTCGAGGGGAGTGGCGGCGCAGTTCGCATCGAAATCGAAGTGTCTCAAACAGGCTCCCTCAGGAGGCAAGGGAGCTGGAGATCCGAATAAAAATGCGCCAGGCAGAATTTGTGCAACGCTCGAGAGGAGAGGCCCGGGCTCTTTGCCTGGTCTCTTTTTTGAGCCGAAATATTTAATTGCGCACCGAGTAGAAGAGTGGAATTCCACCAGCTGTCAGTGCATCCACCCTATCACCATTTGGGAAGGGAGAAAGGCGAAACGAGGGCGGGAAAAAAGGAAGCACTGAAGCGGTGTTGAGAAAAAAAGCTGGGGGGGGCTGCCCAACGCAGTAGTGGAAAATAAGGTAGGGAAAGCGACAGATGGCGAGGGAGCGAGAGCCTGCATGCAGTTGCCCTAAACTAGGGAAATAGTTCGTACTTGCAGAGCCACGCGGTCGCAGACACGCAGACACGCAGACATGCAGACATGCAGACACGCAGCAGAGGGCGATGAAACAGAGCGGCAGCCCCCCGCCCCCGCCGCCTACCAACGAAGGGAGCTCTCTCAAGCTTGCAGGACCTCTTTCGGGGTACCAACCATCCACCCCCCTCCCCGAGCCGCATCCAATCCCACGGGTCCCCCAGAGTCATGATGCACTCTGCCGGCCACGCCAGCCCGGGTCTCCAAGCCTATCACTATGCGTGCCGAGGCACCAACTCTGACCGGACGTCCATGAACACGTCGGTGGCAAACAGAACCAATCGAACAAGCCGCCCGGATAGCATGTGCCTTGAAAGCTCGCGATTCTAGTTGGATGCTATGGGCTGCTTTAACGTAACCGGCAGTGAGCTTCTTTTTTTTATTATTATGCTTTTCTATATCCCCCCCCTTGCTCCTTTCCTTCTCTTTTACTCATACACGGACACGTCTTTATGACAGCGACTAGGTAGCCTATTTAATCCTTGCCCGTCAACCCAAGACGGCGGTCCGTTTAGACTAGCTACCATCACCTGCAATTATGGCGTGCGAACCAATGTCCGGTTCCTGCCAACCTAGTTTCCCTCTTCCCAAACGGGGTATAAAATACACAACATTTTGATGCCTAGCCGATTTCCATGCCATGGTTGATATTGGTAAACAGGACCCCGAGGAAAAGGACCATGAAAAATTCGCTGTTTGCTGTCGCTGACCAACCGCTAATTCTCCTCTCACTCACTATCCTACCAGGCATCCAATCCAACACTCACTCACAGGAGGTCCCCGACGAAGACCTCCGTTTCATTGCCACTGTTGCCGCCTTGGTCAAGCTTGGCAAAGGCCGACCGGTACTGGTCATTCGCGTCAGCATTCTTCGTGTCATCTGTGATTGACTGTGTACTCCTCTGGCCCCGCGAGAAAGGGTCGGATAGGGATAAAATGAGAGAAGGAAGAGGGGCTTACTGCGAGGACAAAGTTGATGATTAACGACACCAGCATGGCAATGCTAATGGTCATAGGCCCAACCATGTTGTCAAAGTCCTTGCCGCTCCGTTCCATGATCATGTTGCGGCGGGTGTGCAGCATGAAGTATCCCCAGCAGCCGGCAAAGACGGCGATGGCGATGTAGAGGATGCCCATGATCTCGGCGAGTAGGTTCTTCCCGGCCGCTGTATACAGGCTCACGGCCAAACTACCCAGTAGGATGCAGATATGCTGCCACTTGAGGAAGGTGCGCTCGTTGGCGAGCCATACCTTGGGCTCAATTTGCAGTGGCCCGGTGTTCTTGAGCCATTGAGTTGGCTCCACTACACCCTCGGGCAGCACCACACTCCGCCGCTTCGACTTGGCATACTTGGAGAGCGAGACGCCGGGGAAGACGGATGAGAGAGTGCCGTAGTTGAGCCACCTCTCAGATGCCCCCTCCGTGCCGGTAGCCTCCGCATCGGCGGTGCCGTCGCTCTCCTGGTCCCGCCCGGTCCGGCCCGGTGTGCTATGTGAGGAGCCTGCAGCATCCTGGGCAGCGATTCGATCAGCTAGGTAGCTCTTGGTGATGGGCGAGCTCTTGGATGGTTTGAAGGAGCTGCCGGCCTTGTTGCCGAGGAAGCTGCCAACGGCCTGCTCGTTCTCGGCCCGTTCGGCACGTCGCTGCTCTTCCTCCTCGAAGGCAGTCTGGGGGTCCTTCCGGATATCGGTCTCGAGTTCGCTAAGCCAGAAAGGTAGCCGGTTCACATAGTCTTCGAAGAGCGACGCGGCGCCGTGAATGAACTTGGAGAACCGGGGTGCCGGGTGCACGAGATGAGAGCCGGTGAGGTCTTCAATCCAGCTAGGGCGCTTCCGGTTGCTGTCCTCCTTCAGCTTGATCTCAAGGACGGCGTAAGGAAAGCGCGACACCTCGCTCTGGTTGATGGTGTTGAACGGGTACTTGATGCCGTTGGAATCGATGTCGGCACGGTGCCATTCGGAGGGGTCCCGGCAAGGGCGATCGCGGTCCAGCGAGTCCTCCCGGATGAAGGCGACGTTTGTGTCAATGGAGATCCTGACGCGGTCGTCACCGGGGTTCTGGAACGCTGTCCGAAGGTAGTTGGCGCGGAGGACGGGCTCGAGCTTGTGTTCGCGGATAAAGCTCTGGATCGAGTCGACGGTGGCCTTGAAACTGTCTACATCGGCCTGGTTCTGCCCCTGCCTCTCCATCTTTTGTATCGTCTTCTCCATCTTGTACTCCCTGTCCAGGTACGGCTTGATGTATTTCTCCTTAATGATAAACTTGCGCTCCTCACTGCTACCGATCTTGTGGACAGTTTTTTGCTCGACAAAGATATTAGGCTTGTCATCGAGCGCACCGTACCAGCGCAGTCGTAGGGACGTCGCTTCCTTCTCTTGCTCGACTTTGTTCGAGTAGAGCTCGAACTTTGAGTTATCGAAGTAGAGCGACGTGACGCTCGGATCCTCGCTTCCGTCTAGCTCCCTGGAGGCCTGCTGGCTGTACACCAGGGTGGGGAGGCGTCGGAGGATGTATGTCTTGACTTCTAGGAGGTTGTCCAGGTGTACCCAGTACTTGAGGGCCGTATACCTCTCGCCATTGAGGGTTTCGCCCGGGGCGTCTAGGTCGACGCCCGCGGCGCCGTCGAGGTCGGTCTTGTCCTCGTCGAGGTGCTGGCGGATGGCAAAGTACATGAGGGATAGCTTACTGAGCAGAGGGGAATAGGCCTGCTCCGAGTTGAAGGGCCGCTTGGCCAGGCTCATCTGCATCATGGGGCGGATCTTGTAGTTGTTGCCACGCTTGCGGTCGTGCTTCTTGACGATCTTGAGGAAGCCTGTGTAGTTCAAGTTACTGTACTTCTTGAGCTCGCGGACCTCGTTGGTGATATTGTCGAGCTCTTTCTCGAGCTCCTTGACCCGCTGAGTCGTGATGTCGCTCTTGGGCTTGCCTTCCTCGGGGGAGAGCTCCGTCAGCTTCTCGAAGACTTGGTCCACTCGCTTCCTGAGCTTTTGGACTTCCTCCTCTTGGAACTGGGCGACTTTCTCGAGCTGGGTGTTGAAGATCTCGTCGCAGAAGCGGTTCTCGTCGTCCTCGGTCCACTGCTCGTCATCGTCGGCCTTGTCCTCCCGGAGGAGCGACTTGAGCTTCGCGTAGTCGATGTACTTGTCCTTCCACGGCCCGTAGGTGGCCTGCTTAAGGGTCTTTCCAAACCGCATCTTGAAACAAGGACTCCTTTTCGGGCTTACACGAGGCGCTTGGGGTCTGGTGCCGAGGAGGGCGGGGCGATTGATGGGCAACACCCGCTACGAGGTGGGTTGGGCAGAGGTCGGCGGTTCGATACAATATGTCGTAGTGGACTGCAAGAGTCAAATTTCTTCCCAACGGTAAGGATAAGGGACGGGAGGCCAAGAAAATGCAGAGGCAACCTGCGTGAACCAAGAGAGAGAGAGAGAAGCCAAGGTCCCGTGGTTGGTATTGAAGGGGGGAAAAAAAACAGTCGTAGACCCCGGAATGTATATTGGTTGAGAAGGGAGGCGGGAAGCTTCCCTCCAGCAGCTCAAATGGAAAAGAGCGCAGGCCCCCCACACCAAACACCCACCTGAGCCAGCAAGAGCCGGGTTGGCCCCTCACTCCCCCACTTCGCCCACTAAGCCTGCATTCCTCAAGCATTGTCCAATCACTTGCCCACGTGCCTCGTTTACTTTCATGGAGCACCCGGCGGGGACAGTGGTAGTCAGTGCTGAAAGTGTATAGCGTGGCAGCGATGGTGGTCTCCAGCAAGACTTCTCCAACGTGAGCCATGGTCTCGGGTAGCCCATCCCGCCCAGGTACTGGTTGTGCTGATCGTGGCCCCAAACAGCCCGCTGGGTCTCACAGTACCACATTCGTAGCCCCGATGGCATGCCAGCAGCGAATCCAAGGTAGTATACTATAAGAGATGGCCCAGCTGGCTCGCAGTGGCACATTTGGGCTCGGAGCCAGGCGCTAATTAGGTATATAATGTAGGTTCCTAGCTTAGCAAGCTCACCTTAGTTAGGTATACTTCCTCCTCGCAGCCAACCAGCAATTGATAGCTCTAGTCAATTTCTGCAGCGAGTGGAGCAACAGGCAAAGAATGAAAGCAAGGTAAACCAAAACAACCGTCCAACACCGATTCTCCGGACAACATAGCATGCCTGCGGATCCCTGGCACACCTCCCAGCATGCGACGCAGCTAGCATGTCTATCTCTATATGCACAACATCGTAACACGATAGACAGCCTCTATGGCACAGCACATCGCAGTTCACAAAGATGGGCTAGGCTAATACACATATATGTAACTCTCCTGCCCCCTGCACCCACCCGCATGCTATTTTCGCCGCGACTACTACGTCCTAGGATAACATTCATGCATTACGTGTCGACACGGCCGAGAAAGACAAGTTCAGAGAGACTAGCTTCATACTCTTGTTTTTTTTTTGTACTCTGCAGATAACTTCGTAACGACATGTGAAAAAAAGAGAGAGAGAGAACATGAGGACGAGAGCGCAGAGAAAAGCGCCCCTTTTGCTCCTGGTATCAAGAATGACCAAAGCAGCCCGTGAGAATCGTGACCTGACAACGACCTGTCTCCGTCCTTGGATGCCCCCCATGAGGTACAAATGTGGATGCTCATGACTGATACGCAAACGACCGATAATATAACGAGACTCGAAGAAAACCCGCTTTCCCAGTCCCATACAGTTCCCCAAGGCAGCCGCTACTTGTGCCTTTCTCATCCTCGTCGTGATATGACCTAGCCTGCCCTTAGGCGCGGGCGGCAGCGGCAAACACCTCCTGGGCGGTGACTTTAATGATGCCACCGGTGACCGGCAGGTTGGTGGACTTCTCGAGGTACAGGTCGACCTCGCGAGCGGCCTGGCGACCCTCGTTGATGCCCCTATAGTGCGCAACAGGTTAGCATCTGGTTATCTATAGTTAAGCTAACTCAACCACACGACCCTAACCAGGCCGAGAGGAGAGCAAAAGGGTAAAAGGGGGTATGCTTACCAGACAATCAGCGACTGGCCCCTGCGGCAGTCACCAGCGGCGAAGATGCCCTCGACGTTGGTGCTGTACTTGCCGGGAGGGGTCTTCACATTCTTACGGGGGTCGAGCTCGATCTCGCCGCCAAGGACGCGCTGCTCGGGGCCCAAGAAGCCCATGGACAACAGGACGAGCTCAGCGGGGAAGAACTGCTGACTCCCCTCCACCTTCTTCATGTCCCAACCGCCGGTAGCCGACTTGGTCCACTCCACGCGGGTGGTGTTGATACCCTTGACCTTGCCGGTGCCGTCATCGACGAACTCCTCCGACAGCACGCAGTACTCGCGCGGGTCCTTGCCGGTGTGCTGGCGTACCTCAGTGTGGCCGTAGTCCACACGGTAGATGCGTGGCCACTGAGGCCAGGGGTTGTCACCGGCGCGCTCCGGAGGCGGCTGCGGCAGCAACTCGAAGTTGACGACCGACGTGGCGCCATGGCGGACCGAGGTACCAATGCAGTCGTTACCAGTATCGCCACCACCAATGACGACGACGTTCTTGCCCTTGGCAGAAATGTAGGCATTGTCGGCAAGCTCCGAGTCTAGCAGCGACTTGGTGTTCTTGTGCAAGAACTCCATGGCGAAGTGGACGCCATCGAGGTTGCGGCCAGGCACGTTGCCCAGGTCACGGGCGACAGTAGAGCCGGTCGCAATAATGACAGCGTCGTTTTCGGCCTTGAGGTCCATCAGCTTGACGTCGTCGCCAACAGCGACACCCGTCTTGAAGTTAACGCCCTCCGCAGCCATGAAGTCAGTCCGGCGCTTGACAATGCGCTTGTCCAGCTTCATGTTGGGAATGCCGTACATCAGCAGACCGCCGAGGCGGTCGGCACGCTCGTAGACGGTAACGGTGTGGCCGGCGCGGTTGAGCTGATCGGCACAGGCAAGACCGGCCGGGCCGGAGCCGATGATGGCGACCTTCTTGCCAGTGCGTACAGCCGGGGGCCGGGGTACCATCCACCCCTTCTCGAAACCACGGTCGATGATGGCGCATTCGATCGACTTGATGCCCACCGGGTCCTCGTTGATACCCAGAACGCACGCACCCTCGCAAGGAGCAGGGCAGACACGACCGGTGAACTCGGGGAAGTTGTTGGTCATGAGTAGGCGGTTAAGGGCATCCTGCCACTGGTTCTGGAAAACCAGCTCATTCCACTTGGGAATGATATTGGAGATGGGGCATCCAGTGTCAGACTGGCAGAAAGGAACACCGCAGTCCATGCAACGGGCAGACTGGTACTTGAGCTCGTCCTCGTCGAGACGCTGGGACAGCTCGGCCCAGTCCTTGACGCGAGTCTTAGCGTTGCGATACTTCTCGGAACGACGGTGGTACTTCATGAAGCCCTTGGTCTTGTCCAGGACGAGTGCCTTCTTCTTGTCCGCGGCCTGGTCGCCGACCGTCTCCTCGATGTCCTGGAGCTTAGCGGCCTTGTCCTCCTTCTTCACGCCGGACACGATGGGGAGGTTGTACTCGGCCCGCTTGGCCTCGGCCGCCTTGGTAGCCTCCTCAAGCAAGACGCGCTTGTAGTCCACAGGGAGCACCTTGACGAACCGGGGGAGAGCGCGGTTGAAGTCGACAAGGATGCGAGCGGCTAGCTCGGAGCCGGTGTAGTGGTGGTGGTCCTCAATGAGACCGCGGACGAAGGCGATTTCCTCAGGATCCTCGAGACCAGAGGCCTCCACCATCTCCGTATTGAGTTTGGACAAGAAGTCTTGCTGGATGTCAAGGATGTAGGCGATACCACCCGACATACCGGCAGCGAAGTTGCGTCCGGTACTGCCGAGGATAACCACGCGACCTCCGGTCATGTACTCGCAACCGTGGTCGCCGACACCCTCGACGATAGCAGTGGCACCTGAGTTGCGGACGGCGAAGCGCTCAGCGGCAACACCACGGAAGAAGCACGTGCCGCTAGTAGCACCATACAAGCAGACATTGCCGATCAGGATGTTCTCCTCGGCCTTGAAGACAGCTGAGCGAGGGGGGTAGATGATGAGCCTACCGCCTGAGAGACCCTTGCCGACGTAGTCGTTGGCGTCACCCTCCAGCTCAAGGGTCACACCAGGTGCGAGGAAGGCGCCGAAAGACTGGCCGGCGGAGCCCTTGATGTTGACGTGGACAGTGTCCATTGGAAGACCGGCCTCGCCGTACCGCTTCGAGATGTGGTACGAGAGCGAGGTTCCCATGGCGCGGTCAGTATTGACAATGTCACACTCGATCCGGGAAGGAAGGCCCTTGTCGAGGGTAAGCTCGGCCTCCGAGATGAGCTTGTTGTCAAGGCGGACGTAGAGACGGTGGTCCTGCTTGCGCACGTTGAACGTAGCAACGCCGGGGCGGAGCTTGTGGGCAGGGGTGAGGATCAGAGACAGGTCAATGTTGGCCGTCTTCTTGGTACGAATCTCCTCGTTGATCTTGAGGACCTCAACGTGACCCACCATCTCGTTAATGGTGCGGAAGCCAAGCTTGGCCATAATGGCACGGAGCTCATTAGCCACGTAGTAGAAGAAGTTGATGACGTGCTCAGGAGTGCCAGTGAACTTCTTGCGGAGCTCAGGGTCCTGGGTCGCGATACCAACCGGGCAAGTGTTACTAAGTTTTGGTCAGTCACGTATCACAGGTAGTCGGACCATCATCACCCGATGTCAACCAGGTAGCCGAAAAAAGGGAATGAAACCCAAGGACCAACTGGGCCGCCAGGGAACAACTAGACTATCAGGGGCCAACTAGGCCAACGGAAAAGAGAACGGGCGGAAGGGGAGAACGGGGACTCACAGGTGGCATTTGCGCATCATAATGCATCCCATGGCGATCAAGGGCGTCGTCGCGAAGCCCCATTCCTCAGCGCCGAGCAGGCAGGCGATGGCGACATCACGACCAGTGCGGAGCTGACCGTCCGTCTGGACTACAACACGGCCACGGAGGTCGTTCAGGACGAGCGTCTGGTGGGTCTCAGCCAGGCCGAGCTCCCACGGGAGGCCGGCGTACTTGATACCAGTCCAGCGCGAGGCACCAGTGCCACCATCGTGGCCCGAGATCAGGATGTGGTCGGCCTTGGCTTTAGCGACGCCGGAGGCGACGATGCCGACACCAGTCTCGGACACGAGCTTGACAGAGACACGCGAGCGCGGCGACGAGCACTTGAGATCGTAGATCAGCTGTTTCAGATCCTCGATCGAGTAGATGTCGTGGTGCGGCGGGGGCGAGATCAAGCCGACGCCAGGGGTCGAGTGGCGCGTGCGAGCGATCGACTTGGTGACCTTGTGGCCGGGCAGCTCACCACCCTCGCCGGGCTTGGCGCCCTGGGCCATCTTGATCTGCAGCTCGTCCGAGTCGGCGAGGTAGGCCGAGGTGACACCGAAACGGCCTGAGGCGACCTGCTTGATGGCGGAGCGCATGGTGTCGCCGTTGGCCATGACCTGGGAACGTTCGGGGTCCTCACCACCTTCACCAGTGTTGGACTTGCCACCAAGACGGTTCATGGCGACAGCGAGGGTCGAGTGAGACTCCATGGAGATGGATCCGTATGACATGGCACCGGTGCAGAAGCGGCGGACGATCTCAGTCCAGGGCTCGACCTGCTCGACGGGGATAGGGGTGCGATCCTCGAACTTGAAGTCCAGCATGCCTCGGAGCGTGCAGTTCTTAATTTGCTCGTACTCAGCGCGCGAGTAGGCCTCGTACGACTTGTCGTTCTTGGTGCGCACGGCGTCCTGGATGTTGGCGATGGCAGTGGGATCGTTGATGTGCGCCTCGCCGCCGTCACGCCAGTGGTACTCGCCGGACTCGGGCAGGCCAGTGATGCCGACGGTGTAGCGAGAGGGAAATCCGCGCTCGTGGAAGCGGAAAGCATCCTCGGCGATGAGCTCGAAGGTGACACCCTTGATGCGGGAAGCGGTACCCTTGAAGCAACGCTCCACGACGGGCTCGTCCAGACCCAGCGCTTCGAAGATCTGAGCGCCCTTGTAGCTGGCCAGAGTCGAGATACCCATCTTGCTCATGACCTTGAGAATGCCACCATCGCACGAGTGCTTGTAGTTGCGGATGAGGACATCGTCAGAGAGCTGCTTCTTGATCAACTTCTCCTTGTTGAGCTTGAGAATGCACTCCATGGCCAGGTAGGGGTTGATGGCGTCGGCACCATAGCCGAGCAGGACGCACATGTGGTGGACCTCACGCGCCTCGGCAGTCTCAACAACGAGTGCGGCCATCGACCGCCACTTGTTGCCGACCAGGTGGTGGTGGACCATGGCAGAGGCGAGGAGCGCAGAGACGGCAACGCGGTCCTTGCCGGTCTTGCGGTCGGAGAGAACAATGATGCGGTCGCGAGCCTCGATGGCCGCGGTAGCCTCGTTGCAGATGTAGTCGAGGTGCTTGATGTAACCATCGACGCCAGCAGACTTGGGGAAGGTCAGGTCGATGGTCTTGACAGTCCAGTCGGGCTTGAGTGTGGACATGTTCTTGAGAGCGTTGAACTCTGGGATCGACAAGATGGGGCTGGGCAGCAGAAGACGGCCGCACTGCGAGGCGTCCATCTCCAACAGATTGCCCTGAGGACCGACGTAGCACTCCAGGGACATGACGATTGACTCACGGATAGGATCGATGGGAGGGTTGGTAACCTGGGCGAAGAGCTGGCGGAAATACTCGTACAGCAGCTTGGGGGCGTTGGAGAGGCACGCCAGAGGGGCGTCGTTACCCATGGATCCCAGAGCCTCCTTCTCGTCCGAGGCCATGGGAGCGAGGAGCAGGCTCACCTGCTCGAAGGTGTAGCCAAAGGCGAGGAGCAGGGGGTCTTCCTGGATCTTGATCTCATCCGGCTTGGGTGCGAGGTCGACCGTCTTGTTGAGGGTTTCGAGCACCTTCGGCATCGAGATCAGCTCATTGTCGAGCCAGGAGCGGAAGTCCTGGCGGCTGGAGACGGCAGCCTTCAGCTCGCTATCATCGATGATGCGGCCGGCGACAGTGTCGACAAGCAGCATGCGGCCAGGCTGCAGGCGGCCCTTCTGCACGACCGACTCGGGCTCGACCGGGATGGTGCCAACCTCCGAGGCGCAAATGATGCGGTCGTCGTCCATGACATAGAAGCGGCAAGGGCGGAGACCGTTACGGTCGAGGTTGGCACCGCAGAAGCGACCGTCAGCAAAAGTGAAGAGAGCCGGCCCATCCCAAGGCTCCATCTGGCAAGCGGCCCATTCGTAGAAAGCGGCCTTCTTCGGGTCCATGGCAGTGTTGCCCTGCCAAGCCTCTGGGACCATGAGCATGACAGCCTCGGGGAGAGACAGGACGCCGTTGATGGTCAAAAGCTCGAGGACGTTGTCGAAGGCAGCCGAGTCGGAGCCGCCATCCTCGACGATCGGATAGAGCATCTCGAGCTCGTCCCCGAAGATGTCGGACTGCATGACACCTTCACGGGCACGCATCCAGTTCTTGTTGCCACGGAGGGTGTTGATCTCGCCTGTCATCATCGGATTAGCCTTGTCCATGGCTTCGCCAGGGCCGCGCGGGTTGGTCCCGAGACGTACCGTTGTGGGCAGCCCACCGCAAGGGCTGAGCACGATCCCAGGAGGGGAAGGTGTTGGTCGAGAAGCGAGAGTGAACGAGGGCGAAGTGGGCCTCATAGTCGGCGTTCACCAGGTCGTGGTAGTACTGGTAGACCTGGACAGGGGCGAGCTGTCCCTTGTAGATAATGTTCTTGTTGGAGAGGGAGCATAGGTAGAACCAGTTCTGGAGACCGATGGTGTGGGTAGCCCGCTTACGGAGCACATAGAGCTGCCGCTCAAAGAGCCTGTCGTCGAACTTCTCGGGTTCGGTCTGCTCGGGGGCGTTTCCGGCCCCGTAGGCAGAGGTCAGCACCACAAAGGGCTGGAGGATCTTGGGCTCGCGGGAGCGAGCGGCGGGACCAAGGAGGGTCGAGTCGACGGGAGGCTCTCGCCATCCCAAGACACGAAGTCCCAGTGACTCAGCAATGTCTTCCAATTGCCGCTTGGACTCGTCCAGCGTCTCCGGGTCGGGCTTGAAGAACAGGTTTCCAACTGCATACTGGCCCAGGGGCGGCAGCTTAATGTCCTGCTCGCGCTCAAAGTTCTTGATGAAGAACCTGTGGGGGATGGAGGTCATGACACCAGCACCATCACCATCTCGCGCATCTGAGCCGACAGCACCACGGTGCGTCATGTTGCAGAGGAGGTTGCGGGCTATCCAGCTGTTAGCCTCCAGACTCCTCCGGGTTCGCATTTGCATTTTTCACGTACCATCGCTCACGATCTTGTGGCTCGGCTTGCCCTTGATGTGGCTGCACCTCGTGTTAGCTCAACCCACGGCGCTGGGCTCCGGCTAGGAGCAGCATCGGGGTCAACGTACCAAGCAAAGCCGACACCGCAAGCATCCTTCTCCAGATCAGGGTCGTACAATCCCCTGCGGCGGACGACTGTTAGCCACAACCGGTTTTTCAGGGAAGGAGGGGGCGCATGAGCGCGTACTGCTTCACCGGCAAGGCGCCAGCCCAGGAAGAGTTGTTCTCTGTCTGGTAGTCATAGGGATGGTATTCCTGGGATTCGGCCTCAAACTGTGTCTGTCGATCGTCGAATTCCGCAGTCAAGCCCATGCTAGGCGAGCTTGTCTCGGTGTAGTATCGAGGTTGTATCGGCCTTGGATCGGGGGCACAAGTTGGAACTTGCTTGACTGAGCTACGTAGCTAGTGGTCGAGGGGAATCGGAGAGCAGCGTGGCTGCTCAAGCGACTCGGGAATCTGTGGGCTGACGGTACGGGTCAATTAGTTCACGGAAAACGGGAGGAGAAAACACGTCGGCAGGCAGAGTGGTATGCAAGGTGGGCTGAGAGACAAGACAAGACGAGGAGAGACGCCAATGATGCCGGCAGTTCTCCAGAGTTCCCGCTTCCGGGGCAGGCGAATGAATGAGAGAGCTCCCAAGATGCGGATGGCGGGTGGGGGGCAAAGCGGAGGAGGGGCGCTTTGCCACTGGCTGTCTCGATAGCCAGAAAAGCTGCTTCTTGGTCAAGCAATGCCGGCTCCTGGGAAGAAGGCGTGATGCTGGAGAACGAGCAAGGGCAGAGCAGTGAAATTTGCGAAAGACCCGAAGGGAGGAGGTTCCAAGATCGGGACAAGAGTGTTTTGTTGCCCGGCTGTGTCTTGTCACAGCGGGCCAGGGGGTAAAAGTAGCAAGTAGTAGGCGTGGATGGCCGAGAGAGATGCGTCACCCCGCAAGCGGATCAAATGCCAGTGGCATGTGGCAACGCAGTTGCGCTCTGAAGTAGGCTGCTGCTGCGGAGTCCTCCCAAGACGGTTTTTTTTTTGTTGCTATCTCTTGGAGTTTGCACGCGAATATGCCGACGGAGCGAGATAAGTTACCTGCGCCGAGCTTGCCAGTAGTAACCCTCATGGCACAATTAGCGTGGGCGGAGGCTGCAATATCTTTGATCTCGTGGTCGCTCTGGCCCGGACCGGGGGGGGGCATTGCAGAGCTGCAGGGTAGCTCCAGGCGCGATAGGGGCGTGCAAGCCCTCGCTCCGGGCTTGGTGCAGGGCCGAAAGCTTGACGAGGGTTAAGATGGTGGTCTCGCCTGCAGCTCTCGCGGGTCCTGCCCGAGCCCGCCCACTCAGAAGCTCCAAAAGCTCCATAGAGCTCCAGAGCTCGACGTGGGATGTGAGATGTGATCCAATGACGCAGGCCAATTGCGCTCGCGCCTTATCGGCGCCCCATGCGGCTATAGTCTCGGCCCCATGATAGGGCGATAAAAGAACTGCATGTGGGCAAATGCTGGGTGATAGGAGCCGGATCCCCCCCCCCCC